>JBBPMO010000196.1:0-40270 GCA_038090315.1 Xanthoconium stramineum | reverse complement strand
ATTTAACTGTGTGCGGGGGCCCAGTGGCAACCATAGAGTTAGCCGCATCTGGCCATGATATCTCCAGTAAGGGGTACTAACGTGATCGTTCGGTGGCCGCGAACCAATAGTGCGGAGATTAAGTGTCAGATTCACCTTAACCCTTACCCGTTGACGCGACGCGCGCATTACCTGACGTGACCCAAGTGAGGGTCTTGGACTCAGCTGCGGTTCTCTGATGTGCGTCATCTCCGTTGTGGCGAAGGTTGCTGGCATTAAGATTGGGAACAGTTTCATTCGCCAGCAGAGCTACAAAGTGCATACCAAAGCATGATGCGACACACTGAAGAGGGTTACTAGACGAGTCGAAGTAGAAAAATTGGCTAAAGATATATGCGAATGTACAACCGTGCGTGCTCACTGCCATACAGTTAGTGTTGCCGCGGCTCCGGCTTCTTGCCAACTTTAGCCGTAACCGAGCCGCGCGACTTACGGCTGGCTGAATTGGAACAGTCGAGCACCCCCATGACGATAAACTCGTCCTCGTCCCCGGCCTCCCTCGTCGCGCCCCTGTCTTCTCCCTCGCCCGCGCTTGTCCTCATGTGGGGACAGTGAAGCAATGCCACAACGCGTTGTGACGTTGTTTCTCTCGTCCTCATCCTCTCCCTCTCCCCTCACCCTTACCATCCCCGTCTTCATCCATCTTGTAACGACGTACGACGACGTACGACGCGTCTTCTCCCTCATTCTTGCTCCCGTCCTTCCTTTCGGCCTCGCCCTCTCGTCCTCACGCGTCTGATGAGACGACGTCGTCCTCGTCCTCGCACTACCCTCGTCGTGCTCTCACCTCCTCCCCTTGTTCTCGTGTCGCCTTCATCGTCCTCGCCTCGTACGTGGTAGGCATTCAACAGGCCAAGGGCAACGAGGACGACTAACTGTTTTGAATGGGAAGGACAGCAAATGTTTCTCTGGGGTATCAACGAATGTTACCAGGGATCAAGTTAAATACTGGAATGCGACTTTTGACTGGAGGGAAGAGACATTATCTACGTATGTATCGTATATGTAGTACCATAGGATGCAATGGTGTCCAGGATGAGAAGTTGGTAATGTTACATATGTAATGATTGGAGTCATAAAATGCATGGCACTATATCCAAGGTAAACTGTTGATCGTCAGCCTGACCTGCAGCTGGCTCTAACGGAGGGGGGGGGGCAATGTCAATCCCAAACTATATCACCGAGATTTCAAGTTCCTAAGCTCCTTCTGTACATCTCTGATGTTTGCGCGATTCCACTCGCCTACCCAGTCTTGCTTCGATCGGCCAGGGAGTGGTGGCCTGTTGTCAGAGAAACGTGCAGCCAGGGTGGGCACGGCGTGAACGGATTGACTGCGGCTTCTCGTGCGATAGTTTGAAGAGACAGGCTTTGGGGTCAACTCGGAGGCACAGACAAGGTCCGCAGGAATGTTTTCGCCAAGATGACGCGCAAGCTTAGCCATCCGCTTCCGCCGAATTTCGGTGATGTCGGGTGCAACCGGCGTGGTAGGAGTAGGAGGGGAGGGCGTGCATGGGGGTGGGGAAAGCGGTGATGTAAGGCGATCATCCGTGGGCGAGACCGGGACCGTGTTCAGCCGTAGATAAAGTTGGGGTACTTTATCACCCGTGCGACGCGCACGGGTGGTAGATAGACCGGGAGGGTTCAATGGGACCGACTCGGTGCCCTGTGCAACGCTGTAGGGTAGTGTAATAGACGACGCAGATGGAGAGGTGTGATGCGACGAAATCGTAGACGCAGAGCTGGACGTCACAGATAACGAACTGGGCTGGCGGTGTATAAAAATGGAACCTTGGCGCTTCAACGCCTTGGAAGTGGGTTTTCCAAGTGGGAGGAGGGCAAACGAAGTGTCGTTCTCTAAAAGATATGGCGTGGTTCCCAGAACCGCGCCGAGCTTCCTCGTCGAGCGCATGAGACGCAGGCGCTGTTGGGAGTCGAGGAAGTTGGTGGTGGGAGGAAGGTGAGGGTGGACGGTTAACGTCGCTGAAGACATCTCAGACGCCTCGCAAGAAAAAAACGAAGGGGAAGGTAGGAATGAAGGAGGGGCGTAAAATAGCTGGGCAACCAGGGATCACAACCAACCGTTATAAAACCCGCCATTACAATAGACCACTTGTGTCGTAAATGGAAAACATTATGTAAGCCATTTAAACAACAGATCCGTTATCAGTCGAGTCCTACTTTCGAGGCTATGTACCCTACATGCAGTCTGCCAGCCAACCGTGCTGCCGGCGCCACATGCGAGACGTGCAGAACAATTGCCTGTGCATGCCAAACGACAACCGTGTCGTCGCTCGGGCGTGATCCGAATGTGCAGCTCGGGATCATGAAACTACGGACCGGGCACAGCCCGCCACGAGCTACGAGTCGATCCTAACGGATTGAGTCGGTCCGAAACGCGGAGTTGGGTTGACGCACCAAACCTGTCACTCCCACAGTTGCATGGACTGTTGGACGGGATGCGACGTGACCCCGGCCAGCATTGACAGCGAGGTGCCAGCATGTCATCGACCCGATTGGGCGATAGGGAAATGGAGATGGGAGCGGAGAGATACATGCAACATGACGTACCCCAAGTCGAGGCGACGACGGACTCGATGAGCCTAGTGAGATGGCCTCAAGTTCCGGAAGCGATTTGGATGCAGTTCAGTCCCTGGATAAGGAACGCGCTCGAGGAATGGGACCGTAGTTGCTCGAGGGTAGTGGGATCGGGGGTAGAGGGGTGCGTGCATCGTCGTGCCACGAACATTTTTGTGTCCTATGTGGACTAATCTAGTATGACTCATGGTGTTGCCGCGGCTCCGGCTAATTGCCGACTTTGGCCGTAGCCGCGCCGAGTCGCTCAAAACCAAGCTGTTGTGCAATGCAAGGAAACAACTACTGTACCTGTTGAACCCTCGTCAAGCCAATGTCTCTGCTTTTGGGCAGCTGACTGCTCTAGGTCCTCCGTTTGTAATGGCAGTTCCTACTTCCTTACCTTGTGGCGGACCAGTGACCAGCCATGACAACAAGCCACCTCGCGGCGCGTTCAACGTGTTCAGTTTCATCCCAAGGACGCAAAAGTCGATATGCTCATCACTTCGGAGCGAATAACGACACCCGAGTGCGCGCGCACGTACGTACAGTCCAGGGACCGCGTTTTCTCCGCGGTTTCTGCAACTTCTGCTTCGCGAGCTTACCGCATTGATCATGGACGCGCCCAAAATAAACCCGGAGAAATTTGCAAACTGCAGTTTGCACGCTCTCCTCTCACCTCACCTGTCTCCCGTCACGTCTTATAAAGTTGCTTTCCCTTCACAGGGCAAAGTCTCGACATGCCCAAACCTTCCGGTCTCGTATTGCTCGTCGCAAGCGCGTGCTTGCTCTTAGCGCCCTTCGTTTCTGCTCTCGGTTCATCTTGCTCTGCTCCTTTAATAACCGGCCAGGCCGCGCCAGAGGACACGTATTGGTTACAAAACATCAAACATCAGGGAACTTCAGCGTTCAATCCCAACTCAACCTACCAAGTCTTTCGCAATGTGCAAGATTTTGGGGCCAAGGGTGATGGTGTGACTGATGACACTGCAGCAATCAAGTTCGGCTACCAGTTTTTCGTGAAAAGGTCCTTCAGCTCAACTTCCTTGTTAGCGCTGCCATGTCCGAGGGACATCGTTGTGGTTACGGATGTCAATCCTCTACGTGAGCATTATCTACTCACTGCCTTCATTTCACTTACAAACATTTCTCAAAGCCTGACACCTGCTATCGTATATTTCCCGCCTGGGTAAGAAAACCTAATGGCATTTGAATCGCTTACTAAATAGGTTTGCAGGAAGTATGTAGTGTCCTCAGCGATTAATACATACTACTATACCCAAATAATCGGTGATGCGAAAACACCACCAACCCTTCTGGCCTCTTCAAACTTCAAAGGATTTGCTGTCATTGGTAAGCATTGCGGTGTTCATATCGGTGGTTCTTACGTTCATGGCGTCCTGAAGATGCTGATCCATACGTTCCCAATGGTGGTGGCGCTCAGTGGTTCGTCAATCAAAACAACTTGTATGTCAAATAACGTGCACAGTGATTTACTTGATCATATTAACACTCTGCTTTACAGTTACCGCTCAGTACGCAATATGATCATCGATTTGCGTCGAGTGAATGCTACTAAACCTGCAATTGGCATCCACTGGCAAGTATCTCAGGCAACCTCGCTCATCAATGTTGTTGTGGAGATGTCTCAAGCCAATGGCACGCAGCACCAAGGTACGGTTTCCATGCTTTGAACCAATGTACGAACTCTCATTTATATCTCAGGCCTTTTCATGGAGAATGGAAGGTAAGAAAGGAGTTTGACACACATTGAATCATACTCACTTCATGTGTTAGTGGTGGTTTCATGGGTGGTATGTAATTCGTGTTTCGTATAGTCCTATGCTCAAAACCTTATCCGTAGATATCGTTTTCAACGGAGGTATGTCTCCCTCGATCTAGATTTCAGGTCAGTTGATTGTGGTAGGCAAAAATGGCATTGCCGTCGGCAACCAGCAGTTCACTGTGCGGAATCTTACTGTCAACAACGCCGTTGTTGGTGAGTGTATCATTAGTAGTCTTTCCACTACCACTCTGACTCCTCTTGAAGGTATTAGTGCTGTATGGAGTTGGGGTACCCACCTTATATTTGTCTTGCGTATGATGTATGCTCATGGCTTGGGCAGGCTGGACTTATCAACGGGTATCCATCAACAATTGCTCGGTATGCCAGACATTATCCCTCAGCTATTCTAGTCTTTGACATTCCATCATTACCCAGGTCGGCTTTGATTTGACAACCGGTGGAACGACCGCTGCAACTCAAGTGGGTCCACTTTCCTTGCTGCTGTACACCTCGTTGATGGTCACAAAGACTGTTGGCTCCGAAGCCATCATCGATGCGGTTGTAGTGAACACTCCTGTTTTTCTCCAAACGTCAACGGCCAGCAATGGCACGCTTGCAGGTTCGATTGTGCTGAACAATATCCAACTGCGCAATGTCCCAGTCGCGGTTGGAGTCAAAGGTGGCAAGGTTGTGCTCAAGGGGACCCCCGAATCGATGTTTATAGAGTCCTGGGCCCAGGGTAATGTGTACGTCGGGGATAGTGGAAAACGTCACTATACCCAGAGCCGCATCCGGCCACCAGAAAAGCCATGGAATATCATTGATCTGCAGGGCAACATATTCGGCAAAGGGCATCCTCAGTACCCCGATCATTCCCTAGATCAGATTGTCAGCGTGAAGTCTTATGGTGCAGTTGGTGATGGTTACACAGATGATACCGAGGCCCTACAGAATGTCTTTGATCTGGTATGCGTTCAAAATTACTTCTGTTACGCTAACGCTGAACATGGGTTCAACAGTTTGCTGGCTGTAAACTCATCTTCTTCGATGCCGGGACATACTATATCACGGATACCCTTTACATTCCTGCTGGGTCGCAAGTTGTTGGAGAAGCCTGGTCGGTCATCCTTGGCGGTGGCGCCAACTTCCAGGATCAGGACAAACCCAGAGTGATGGTACAAGCAGGTGCACAATGGTCCAATGGGATTTTGGAGATTTCGGACATTATTTTCTCCACCGCCGGACCTGGTATGTCGTTCCAGATCAACCTTTAGCTTGAGCTTAGTCTTCAAAGCACCCGGCGCCATTCTCGTCGAGTGGAACGTACATCAACCTTGGGACCAGCAGGGTGGTACAGGCATGTGGGACACTTATTTCCGGTACGTCCGAGTATGTGGTTCTTGAACTCATCTGACCCGCGTTCGAACCTAGTCTTGGCGGAGGTATGTCTTGAGAGGTGACCAATATACGGGCCTAACGTTTTCCTCGCTTAGCTGCTGGAACGAAGTTACAATATCCAGAATGTCCTGCGGGTAATCTCAAACCTGAGTGTCAGGCTGCATTCATGGGCCTCCACCTCACCCAAGGCTCTAGTGCATACCTTGAGGTGAATGACTTGTCAACGCCAACTTGGAATCCCTGCTAACTTGCCGTAGGGAACCTGGATTTGGACCGCTGACCACGACCTCGATGACCCCAAAGGACGCCAAATAAGTATCTTCACCGGGCGCGGGATACTGTCGGAATCTTATGGACCTGTGTGGATGATCGGCACTGGTAAGTTGTTCGACGTGTCTGATGGTATACGCGTTGCTGACGTTTGCATCAGCCTGTAAGTGTGCTAAACTCCAAGTATCGACACAACCTCATTTGAACTCTAGCTGAACACTCCACTCTCTACCAATATAATCTGTACGGCGCACAAAACCACTGGATTGGCTTCGCACAGACTGAGACTGTAAAGCTCTGCCTCTCATGATGCAAATATCTCTTTGACTTCAACCAAACTAGCCGTACTATCAACCAGTCCCGCCTCCCCCCGAACCCTACTCCATCAACCAGTACTATCGTGACCCCATGTTCAATTCCTCGAACCCTCTGGCGTGGGCGATGTATGTAGTGCAATCCTGGGACATTACGATCTTTGGTAAGGCCATGGGTTTGTTCAAGCTTGGGACCTTCTTACATTTTCTCCCAGGCGCTGGGTTCTACAGTTTCTTCCAGGTATGAATCGTCTCGCACTCGGATGTGACTCAATGCTTATTCCTGACGATAGAACTACACACAAGGCTGCCTTGCCAACTACACCTGTCAAAACCAGATCCTCAGCATTGACGACCAATCGACGATTTCGCTCTATAGCGTCTCCACCGTTGGCGCGACATATCAACTCTCTATCGAAGAACAAGGTATCATCAACGAGAAATACAACCGAGATGGCTTCCAGGAGACTTTCACTGCGTGGACGCGTTGGTGATCTGTTACGCCGGACTCTTTTACTTTGATGAAATTTTAAGTTACCATCGGACTTAATCGGGCGTCGAGGAGATGCTGCTTTCTTGAGGGATAGTTGAGAGTCTGTCTTTACTACTGTCGGTCTTTACCATTGTCTGTCTTTACTAATACCATTGAGATACATGCACACATACCCACTCGTCGTGTCGCATGTGTACAACTGTTGTCTCGGACCGCAAGCTTTCTTGTTTAGTACCGCCATCAATCCATCATTTTCATGAGTACCTTCGCTGGCGGATAACTTACGTCTCCGAACTCGGTGCCAGAAGAAAAGGAAGTCGTCTCCGCCCAGCAGCGCAATGCTGCAGGACTTGTCGCATATGGACCGCATTACCCAACTCCAGGATGAGATACAACGGGTGAGTCCAAGCGATCCTCAGAAACGCGCACGACCAAGTGACGCACCTCTCTCTTCTTTCCTCTCTCTGCCCCGTCCGAACCACGCTCTCCGAATGATGCCCTCGTCTCGGCCACGCACGCACAGCTCCTGATGATCATGTCGAGCAGCATCGGCTACCTCACCTCCCGCTCGACGTTCCTCCAGGTCAGCCCCGAAATACCGATCACGAAAACGCGCAATCCAGACAAGTTTGATCCGCCCGAGGTCTTTGACGGTGAGTCTGCGTGTCTGTGTTTCGGATCTCGTGCCCCGACCTCCCAGATGCCCAACGCCTTGTTCCGTGTTTGATGCTTCTTGTCCCCGTCCCCATTCCCCATCCACCACCTCCATCCCCATCCCCACCTTGTCCTTGTTCCGTGCATCACTATGCCATGGTGCTGTGTCGCTCACTCGGTCCGTTTCTACGCGGGTTTTTTTCCCCTAGCGAACAAGCAGGAGCTCGTCGACGATCTGATTGTCAAAGCGAAACAAATTGAAGTCCTTATTCAATCCCTCCCCGTCCCGGAACCCGAGGAGACACAGGCAAGTCTAAGTGGCCCTCTTTTCCCTTTCCCTCCCCCTCCCCCTCCCCCTCTCTATTTCTCTTGTCGCTGACGTACCGCCCCCCTTCGTGTTCTGTACAGGCACACCGCCTCCAAGCGTTGGAAACGGCCGTGACAGAAGCAAACGAAGAATACATCCGTGCAGTGGACCGTGCGAGTGCGTCACTCTTTCTCGTCCATGTCTATGTCCATGTCCCGGTCGTCCGTATCGCTGACATACTTTTCCCCCCTTTCTCATTCGCCTCGGCTCCGACAACGCAGAGAGACTGCGCCGCCAGTACTCGGAGCTCTTGCGCTCGTTGTTGGACAATGCGAACGTCGACGTCGATTTGCCTTCCAACCCGAGTTGAAGCGTTGCGGTCTTGCACGCGCGTACGCCTCAGCGTCGTGTCTAGTGGACCCGTATCGTCGCTCCTGCCGCATACTGTTGGTCGAATCCGCTCGTTGGATGCTCTGAGTGGGGGCCAGACATGACGCACGTTTCGCTCAGGTACATGCTTGTTACTGCGTCACTCGTTTACGTGTCACGACGTCGCCCCATCCTCATTTCCACGAGCTTGGTGTGCGGCCGCATGCGAGGTCGTGCTATCCTTTACATGCCATATCATACACACCACTGTAACCGAACCTCATGCCACATAGATAAACTTGTTCTTGTCATGATCATCTCGCCTCATGTACTCCTGCTCCACCAACCCATCGATCCGCTGTTTGATCACGCTCACCTCGGGCACAAAGTGGCTCTTGACCGCCTCGATCGTCTGCGTCTTGAGCGCCTCGTAATGGAGTTCCTTTTTGGCCTTCATGATGCGGACGATCGCAGCGTCGAGGTAATGCTTGCGGTCCGAGTCAATGTGCGATTGTGTGCGTTTCGACTCTTCGGGCTGCGAGGCGTAAGCGAGCGTGTACGAGCAACGGAGTCAATGGCGTACCGTATCCTTTGCTTGGATGGAGTTGATGTGGACCTTTGCCCTCGGATCCGTAAAGTCGGCATTGAAGTAGAATACGTCGTCGTCGTTGACATCTTTTCCCACAGGTCGTTTCCTGAGGACTTTTTTGTTCGCACATGCCAGACTCTGAAGGGTCCGTTTGAGCTCAGCCTCGTCTGGTGTGTGCCGTTCAACGTTAGCTTTTGTTGGCCGCGGCAACGAACGGAACGCATGACTCGCCCATTCTGGTGGCCTCTAAGATGGCCTTGTATCCGATCTCCGTTTCCTCGTTGAAAAGGAGCAACACTACAGCCTGGTACAGACTGACGGTCAAGTCCTTGATGCCGGGGGCGAACCTCGCTTTCAGCGTGGCCGTACCGAGAGAATGGTCCCATTCGAGCTTATGTCCCTGATGTCTAAGCTTGTAGAAGGTAGTGTAGTCCAGGAGATCGGTGTGCATCTGCGAAGCGTGATTCGTTACGAGACAGGTGACGAGGACAGCAAACATACAGAGGGATGCAGATCGACGTCTTTCTTCCGCGTTGCGAAGGGCCATACGCTCCGTTGGAGAACCATCACGGATAGCTTTCGAGCACTGCTCGCTTCCTCGAGACGGTCGTGGAATTCCCTCAATACTTCCCTCGATAGCGCAAGATCGTTAAACATATGATCTCCCTGACCGAATTCAGGATCGTATTCTAAAACGAGTCCATCAATTACCTCAACCAAAGGCAGAAAAGAGAGAAGGAAGTCACTCACTCTCCTTCAATATCCTCAGTACTCCTTTTTCAAAGTCATTGGATGCACTCTTTTCGAGCAGCAACCTCTTTGCCAGGGCCCTCGTGTAGAAGGTCCTGAAAACGTCCTTATCGTCAGTGAATCTGTACAATGCCAGCACCTTCTCCAGCAAAGATTCCCATTCCGCATCAGAAATATCCCGCTGCCCACGGCGCATGAGTTTGTCGAGGTGTCGAGCGATGAGTTCCGCAGGCTTGTTTCGGCGGGCCTTGAAACCAATAGTAAAGGCATCGGTAAGCGCGTACGAAAAGGAAGAATTGGGTGCCGAGGAGGAGACAAAGGCACTTTGGAGTGCGTGGTCCGCAAAAGCCTTGAAAGTGAGGATACGTTCGACCATGTCGTCATCGTGTTCCACGTCTTTGACAATGTTACCGACACTCGTCTAGACACCGGTCAAACTCGTCAGAGCGCGCAAACGACGGATCAAAGTGCAAGTTCGCATTACCTGTATGTATAATTTGAATTCTCTGCAAAGGATACTCAGGCTATCGAGAGCCTCGAACTCTGCATACATCGAGCGGAGTTGGTCCGTACCCCGTGCATTCATGAGCGGACCAAGAGCTGCATCGCAGATCAGATGGCAGTTATGATACACCGGAAACGTACGCACCCTCTTTGGCAAGCCAGTTCAACCTCGTCTCCATCAATCCTCGCCTACAAGCCTGCACGATCTCCTTGACAGTCTCCCCGATACCACCACAGACCGCTTCGGCTCTTTCTCGTTCCTCACCAATGCGTTCTGTGACATGAACCAAAAACTGCTCCGCGGTCAGCTTCAATTGGTCGATCTTGTTGCTCGCCTCCGCGGTATAAAACGTCAAGGTCTGTTCGAGAACACAGCGCTCGAATATGACGGCATACATGTCATGGAGGAGGAGATGAGAGACAAGGTTCCGGATTATCTCACGCTTGTAGTGAATGAACCTTGTAACAATGGATGAGCGGGCGTGAATAAAGACGAAAGATGAACAGAGCACTTTTCATTTCTCTCCCGGCTCAACCATTCCAAAACGCTTCCGCGGATGCAGTCGACTATCAGCGGATTGCTCAATATCTGTCGTTTGAAGGATGTAAAAGTGAGATCACTAGGGTATGGTACGTCAGCCAAGCCCAGAACACACAGAAGGAACCAAGTCACGAACCGGACACTCTTGCGTTTTGTGTCCTTTGCGATAAACGCGCGATCGAGATAGGACAACAAAGACTGTAGGAGAGCCTGAAAGAGACGATGTGCACCCTGAACTGCATCCTAGACAGGCTGGTCGAGACGTACCACCCTGCCCTCAAGCCACTCGCAGACTTGGACAAGCTGGCCCAGCCAATCCATGAGAGTGCCAGCGCCCCTCAAGGTTCCGTCCCTCGGAGGCTCGAGCTCACGGGACAAGCGACTAGCGCATTGGTCGACCTCCATGACGAGCATCTCGTAGAGCTTCTCCCCCTGTCCCGGAATACGCACTTGGGAACAACAGGTGATGTAGATACACTCGAACGTCGCCGGCAGCATCTCGGATTGGGAACCCTTGGTAAGCAAGTATCGCGTGCAGTGTTTGAGAAGCGTGAAAGGGTCGGGAGATGCTTTGGTCGGTGCCTTGGCTGAAGAGGTCGATGAGCACCTTAGTATACCATCCTCGATTAGAGACTCACGCGTCAGGATTTGAACCTGAATTTTGATGGGTCCATTTCTCTCTACGGCTTTACCTTTGAGATCTCGCGACCTGTATGCAGAACCAGAGTCAGAGTCGTGGTCCAAGCGTGGGGTTTTGTGTGGGTGGGATCCCAACCGCTCATGATGATCAGCCGTGCGTTCGACGATGCTCGAGCGATGGACGGTGAAGCCTTGTGATGTCTTTGGAAAGGACAAGAGCTTGCACAGTATATCCGTCATGGCTTTAAGGGTGGGGTTCAAGTGCCACACAGCTCTAGGAACGTGAGATTCTGTTCGAGATTAGATCTGATTTCTCGCTATCCCGTGTTCCAAATCGAGAAGAAGTCTACAGCAATGGATGAAGAAGAAAAGCAAAGGAGACAGCAAAGTAAGTAGAGTAGTTTAGGTTACAGAGCAGGAATGATGGTATGTACGTGAGTAAATAGACATGCCGTAAAACGCGCGTCCATGATAATTACCAACTAACTTGCAGGCCAATCCGTAGCACCCAGGGAGACTATCGTCCGTGCGAGGTGCCTTGGCGAATCCTTTAGACCGATGTTTCCCAAGAGAAGTATATCCAAGAATCCACAAGGGAGTGTGCATATGGGGTGCGTGAAAAAAAAAGAATCAGATGGGAGCAATGCGGCTTCCTCTCCTCCAACAAGGAACTGAGCCTGATATGGCGCGCCCATTGTTCGGCTCGATCAGAGCATGACTTCGCGAATCTGGATAAAAGGGTCATAAGCAGGAAGGCCAGGGACGCGAAGCCAGGGCAGCACGCGCTGACATCGGAGAATTAACTCACATTCCTGCTGACAATGGCACTGTTCAATCATTGAACCGTTACGAACATTCGGGGGCGCAATTTCCAAAAAATCCAAGCGAGCGATTGAAATGAGTGATTGGCAATAACGGCAGGGCATCACAGCAAGAATGGATCCGCAATTACGTTGGACCGAGTATCAAAGACATACGGCAACAGAATGATCAGTAAGGGTAAACCACAAGATGAAAAAAAGGGGCATAGGGTATGGCGTGTTTATTATCCATCGGGATCGAACAAGCAATGGGAAGGACAAGGTTGTGGAAACAACAAGGGAGACACGTTCGAGTAATGCAGGTGACGTCCCGGAGTACAGGGTGCATTGACAAAGAAAACAAAAACAATTAGATCAGCACCGCGGTTTCAAGATTGGACCGGAGAACGATGCTATGAACAGGGAATTGTCGAAAAAGGGATGAAAAGATGAGCGTACGGTTGGAAAAAGTCAAGGTGGGGAGATGGGATAAAGCAAGATTAGGACTCACTCTATATGGAGTAAAATCAGCCCGTCAAGCTGGACAAGTTTTAAAAAGCCGTACGCACCTTCGACAGCAGCCATCACTACCCTTAGCATGGCTGTATCCGTTGCCGTTGTTACACTGGCGATAACTAAGAACCAGCAAGCGAATATGCATCCTTACGTACTGAATGTATATCTCGCGCTCTTTGGACCGGCCTGCCTTTTGTGCGAGTCGCGAGAAACGTTTCCTAAAGTAATCACGTCCTGCTTTTGCGTCCCCTGCTTCACCTTCAAAGTCCTGAAAATGACATGAACCAATGTCACACCGCAGGGGGTGTTGAGATCATACTGGGAAAAAGCTCTTTATATTTGAATGAGCTATCTTCTTTCGGAATAAATCGTCCTTGTTCAGGAATAATATCTTGCCGACTTGTAAGAATGATGAAGATGCATACTCCGCATAGAAGACCTACTATCGATGTCTGCTTGAACCACTGGGAATGACATATCGAATCCCAGATTGTCATCGCGTCTTGCATTTGGTTCTTGAAAGGAAAAAAAGTTAGCATCGAAAGAGACTGGAAACACATCACCTACAGCATCCCGATCTTCCACAAGACATTGGTCGTAACCACTGAGGCTGACCAGGAATAGTATACTAGTGACGTCCTGGAAACAATGTATCCACTTTCTTCTTTCGCTCTTCTGACCACCCACATCGACCATGAGCATCTCATGATCCTTGAGCTGAAACGTGGTTTCGGTGATACCGATTGTTCGCGCTCGGCATTGAACAATGTCCTGTTCCGTTGGCTTGTAGGTCTCTTCGAACAGGCGGTCCAACTCTGGGAAGAAGTACGCTAGACTGTGGAGGAGGGTAAACATGCACGATAATGTATGAAAGCGGGAGAGGCTGACTTCTCGGGCAAAGCAGCTTCATTTCCTCGTTCGTATGTTCTCTGAATGGCCTTGTCTTCCCAGAGAGCTCTCAGTGGTTCATAATACGTTCTTGAAAACGGCTGATAGGGCTGAGGATCGCGGGCATTTAGGATTGTGTCGAGGTGTTGCAAGTTTTCCTCTGCGACTTCGAGACCCATGTCTTCCATGGCCTCCAGAACGTAAGTCATGCCTGTTGTCAAATTGTTGAAAACGAGCTGTCGATAACTTTCGATTTCTTCCGCAGAAAATGGAACTCGATGTATGAGTCGCATTTGCTGGGGGACACCGGGATGAGATTGTGAGATGGGGTCAATAGGGGGCACACCTTGAGAATGGTTGATTTGCCTGAGTCACCAGAACCAAGGAGAAGAACCTGGGGAAAGGTTGAGAACGCTGTTTGGGAAGGGCATTCAAGCACCCAACTTTGACTTGAGCGGCCAGCTTGGCCTTTGCCTAGAAACCAACGGAATCAGTAACGAGAGTGCAAGATGGAACATGGGCAGGGAAAGGGGACGGACCTCTTTCAACAGCTTTTCAGCATCGCGATGTTTGCGCCTATCGTCCTCGGAGACCTCTACGATGCCACTCGAAGAAAAGCATACACCCATGATGAAGTTGGTTAAACGGAGAATTTACAGTGTAGAGCTGAACGTTGGAGCACTGGGCCCCGGTGAGAAGATGCACAGGAGTGGGGAGAAGCGAATAGAGAATAGAGACACTGGAAGAGAGATTAGCGCCAAGGAATGAAAGGGGATAAGAGGGGAGGAACGAACGAGAATAATCGTAAGGGTCGACACAGGGCTTGCACACAGAACCCGCCGAGTGCGCGATCGAAGGGAAGGGGGCCGACGGGGAGATGGTGGTGACGATGAGCGGCTCCCCCCGAAGTGTAAACAGCGGACAACAGCCCCAACTGCGGCGCGATCGTACTACGTCCAAATGGGTCAAGCTAGCCCGCACCTCTCTCTCTGACCCTTGGAACTTGAACTTGGAGGAGGGACTTGAACCCGTGGGCGTCTGCGTCAAGCGCGATACTATCTTTGCTGAGAAAGCATACCTTTCCTAAAGGGGCTCATCCGAACGTCGTAAGGCCGCAGCGGAAATTCGGCAAAATTCTGCAAAGTTCTCATTTTTCATCTCAACATCCTGACGTATCGACCACGTCTTCCCGCGACCATCGCAAGGCCCAGCAACCATCGCAAGGCCCCATCCAAGTCCCGGTACTGTACTGTGCTGGTGCACAACGTCGTCTACGTGTTTTATACTCACGGCCCAGGTCTCCGTCGACACCGGCCCCATCAGATGGTTGGGACATGTCCAGCCTTATTCCCACAAGTCTCGCATCAGTTACGACAGCCAACGTGAAACTCGGGCTGAGTCATTCACTCGCCACATGGAATTGCCCTCGGATGAGCCCTTCAGCCTGAAACAAGTTGCCACCCAGCGTCTCCGCATGGCCCTTCAAGGGTACGTGATGCCGAGTTCCCGACCCCTTGTGCATTCATTTGACATGCCTTTGATACCCCGGCCAAGGACACATGTGGCTAGAGCGGATACTTAGAGCTATGTGATAGTCTGGTCCATGGCATATTCACGTTGAACTTTACATTCTCGGCTAGGGTACAAAGAGGTTCCTGGACAAATTTGAAACTAGCACTCGATCTTGTCGCAGGTTGGCAGCGTATACTTAGGAGGTTAAGACTACATGCACTAGACCTCGATTATAAAGTGGCAGCTGGCGATGGCGGCGTTGCACGGCATGCCATGTGGATCACCTACACTTGACTCGCCAAAGGCCTTTGTGTGTCAGATCGCGACGGATGGCTTTGGAAATTGCAGTGGAACAAATAGTACACCCAGGGTACCTGGCAGGGAAGTAGGGTGACGACCCCGTGGTTACGGACTGTACAATACAATACAGCCCACCAGAACCACAGATCAGAAGAGGGTGAAAAATGTGATTGATGAACACACAATACCCTGCAGGCAACTTGGAATCACGTCAGGAATACAGCCATCCACCCGCGCTACGAGCGAATGAATGGAGTCAAGGAAAAGGTCGATCGATTCACACTATCTTTGGTAGTCTCTCAAAACATGACATTCCACGTTGTCCCTACACCGAGACACTATATATGTAGCATATTTTGAGTTACTGCGAACCCGAAGAGTGAAATTGAGGCTGAAATGAGCTCGATAGCTGTGACTCGATGTGACTGTTGGGAGTGCCAGAGTTACTGGATAGGATAGCACTTCAAGATCATTGGATGGATGGCCCACTGAAATTTTGCACAGCCACGATTGTTGGGTGTTACTCGAACACGATGGGCAAGTCGCGCAAACGGCAAAAGACCTCCAGGGAAGAAATCGTCCAGCCACTCGGTAGCCGTACCTTCGTCGATGACACGAACAAGGACGATGAAGAGCGGCGCCTGGAAAGCATGCTGTTCGGCGTTCCTTATGTGCCATCCGAGAAAAGCAAAGGCAAACGAAGGGGGGACGATGCTGGCATAGTCATCATTTCCGATGTCGAAGATGGAAGTGCTGAGCCAAGTCTGAAGGAGCTGGAGAACATGCTTGACTCGGATGTATGTGACCCTCTTCGATGAACCGGTTCGCGTTTGCTGAGATGTGCGTGGTCTCAAGCTGTTTTTCATTGATGATGGTGCTGGATCTTCCTCGACGAAGGCACCCGCTTTAGACGAGGACCCTAGCGGGCTTGATGATAGTGACAGCGATGCCAACTTGGAAGTGGAAGACGAACCTCTTCCTCGTGAACAAGGGACACCTGCCATAACAGAGTCCGGTCAGGAAACGTCTCTAGGGGACACCCTCCAACCGAAAAGCCGCAAGGCACCCACTTGGGTGGATCCAGACGATGCCAACATTCAGGTATCCCTCACATCACACACACGCCTCCGGAAGCTGCGCGATGCACCGGCAGAGGACACAGTCGGCGGTCGCGAATACGAGCGTAGGTTGCGGAGACAATACGAACAAATCAACCCGACTCCGGAATGGGCTTCGAAAGCGCGGAAAAAATTGCATCCTAAGCGTCGGCGGCCCGCGTCCGGCTCAGAGCCAGAGGACGAGGACGAGGTGGAGGATATCACCCCAGATCTTCTCGCTTCGACGGGTGGCATATCAGGTGGAAAGAAGCCGAAAACGTTGACACCAGGAATCATCTCCGTCGACCGTCTGCGCGATGCGAACCAAGCCGCTCCCGCAGAGGGGGACATAAAATCCCTTCAATTCCACCCCTCTCCACAGATCCCTGTCCTCCTCACCGCAAGCGCGGACAGACGTTTACGCCTCTTTCATGTACGTCTCGTTCTTTCTGCTCCGAACCTCGTTTTTTCATTTGGCATCCACACCGCTAGGTCGATGGCTTGACCAACCCACACGCACAAACGCTCCACATCCCTTCCCTCCCGCTGACAAACGCCGTGTTCCACCCTAGCGGTTCTTCCATCGTGCTCACCGGTCCCCGTCCGTTCTACTACACTTACGACCTCCAGTCTGGCACCTCCCACCGTTCGCCGCGCGGCCTGTGGGGAACCACCTTCGGCCACAACCAAGACGCGAGCATGGACATCTGCGCCTTCAGCCCCACCGGAGACGTCCTCGCCATCGCCGGCCGTCGCGGACACGTCCACCTCGTCGACTGGCGATCCGGCGCAGCGCAGGTCGTCGCCTCGCTCAAAGCCAACTCTGCCATCCGCTCGCTGTGGTGGTCCCGCGCGGGACAAGGACAAGGACCGAGCGAGCTGCTCAGTCTCACCGAGGACTCTCAGGTGTACGTCTGGGACGTCGGTCAGCGCAAATGCGTCAAGCGATGGCAGGACGAGGGTGGTTTCGGGAGCCGCATCATGGCCGGCGATCCGCGAGGTCATTACCTCGCCGTAGGGTACGTTGCCCGAATTTTATTTTATTCTGAAGATCGCGAGACCGACGGACATGGTTTTTTTCCAGGTCCAACATCGGTCTGGTCAACGTGTACAGCGCGGACAGCGCCGTGTCGCTAGAGGCTCGCAAGCCGAAACCGCTGAAGACGCTGGGCAATCTGACGACCAACATTTCGTGCCTGCGCTACAATCACGACGCCCAACTACTCGCCATGGCGAGCAGCGTCAAAAAGGATCAATTGCGTTTGGTACGTTGCCTTTGTCTACCTGCTTATTTAATAGCATTATTTTCGGATCGACTCTCATGCCGCGAATCGACAGATCCACCTCCCTTCTCTGACTGCCTTTGGAAACTGGCCGACGACGAGTACCCCTCTGGGTCACGTCACCGCGATGGATTTTTCTGCAGGGAGCGAATACTTCGTCATAGGTAACAATCGTGGACGTGTGTTATTGTACCAACTCAGAGATTATGGAGAGAAATGATGACACAAGATGACATTGCATTGTAACAAGAACAAAAGTACATCAGACGCGAGCGACATGCAATGAGCGATACAGGAATAGAGTGATAACAACGATATGAATAGCCATCAAGCGGGGGAACGCGCCCGTTGACCGGTGTAGCGCGTCAGCAATTCGGTGTAAGCTTTGGATATCTGGAGATGGCCGAAGTAATGCTGTATTGTGAGCATGCTTCGTTGTCGTCGTCGGACATACCTTTTCCGCCCGTAGCCTGCCGTCTGGAACAAACCGACAAAGGACAGTCGAGCATTCGAACCATCGTTTCGCTTCGTCCGCCAGGGAAGCGCTACGCGAACCCTGCTTGACATGAGCTGCACCTGGAACGAGGAGACCACATACTGCAAGCATTCTACGCCCGTGTTGTAGGCTGTGCAAAGCAGCCAAAGGCGCTCGTCCACCGGGTAAAGCTGTCCGCAGTCAGGAGACCGTCAGCACGAAATGCCTCTCGGAGCGAGATACTGACGGGGCTTCCGTTTTCTACGAGGTTCCCGTGCTCTTCCAAGACAGCACTGGCCTGTTCCACGTACTGGATCGCTTTTGATCGGTCAGCCACAGTGCCTTGCGATAGCAGAATGGTGCATATTGATCGCAGCCACCGTGAAAACTTTTCCAGGGATAGGTGGCTATTCACCAGGCACGCATGGAGTATACCCTGTGAAAAGCGTGAGCCTCGTTGGTCGTGAGAGTTCAGTGCAAATACAAAGCATACTTCAAGGGCTTCGTACAACACTAAAGGGGACGAGCTGTCAGCACACATGAGAACGTCCGGAATCAGTGAACGGTCCATGCCGTTAACTGGACAGGCCTTGTTCTCCCACTGTTGATGAAACTCAATTTACGAAGTCACCTTATTTCCAAGGGGGCTGACCAAGATATCGCAGAAGGCTTCAAACGTGACGAGAGCTTGGTCGTCCGTGCGCGTCGCTTCCTGTGCTTGAGAGTGAGGCTCTACTCCGTTCTCTACGGCTATGCGACCCACTTTGATGGTAGCCAAAACATGCGCCCAATCTTCAAGTCGCGAGGCCGTCTCAACCGCGAGAACGCGCAGTACGTGCAAAAAGGTGTGGACTTGAGGCTGACTATCAACGGGTACCTTTGAGAGCACATCTGAGAGCCTAGCCCTACAACCCTTTATTTCCATTAGGAGTGTTTCCGCGGATTTGCCCTACAAGATGGTCAGTCCACGAGAAGATACCATTGAGAACCTTACGGTCGGGACATCGTCTTGTGAGATACGCTCGCGTGCCAAGATTGCTTGGTGTCTGATGAGTAAAAAGGTCAATAAAACTAAAAGGGGTACTATACCCCGGCCCGAAGTTGCAGCAAAGGACGCATTCGCTATATACAGGTATGCGCTGGGTTCCACCTCCGTGACAGTCCTGGAGATGTATAGTTCAAGAAGCTGTTTCCGGTCAATGTGGATTCATAGGCGGCCACCTTTGGAGACACGAACCTCCCTTGCGGCATCAAATGCTTCGGCCACTTGTTCCCCTTGGTTCTCCCAATTAGAGCAGCCCTCGATGGCGCAATTGTATGCTGTACGCCAAAGCCATGAAATGTCCCGGATCATCATCGTCGCATTTTCTTGAGTTACGGACTCAACCAGCGATTTGGCTAAGATGACACGTCATGGAAAGGAAACGTGGTGCAACATGCCCACGAACCATGTTTGAAGTAATTGAGCAAGGTTCTCACAAGGGAACGTCTGCCTGGATCAATGCTCAAGATAACAAGAAAAGACTGGCGACTTACACGTTTGCGCCAGGCTCTCCGAGGAGTTTCAGGGTTAGCCTGATGATGCACCTCATCAGCGTCATTGACTCCGTCACGGTATCCACGTTCTCGCGGAAATTTAGCGTGTCCAATAGATGTATAAGGACAGATAATAGCAGGCCTTTCATGTCAGAGTCATGTGAAAGTTTACAGGCCAGCAGGAGCATCCGACGATCAAAATCGGGAGCTTCGACCATATCCTTGACTGCTCTGGTTGCTGATCATCGATATTTTTGAGCCACAGCATGAAACGAGGGTAAAAGCCACAAGTTACCATCATCTTCAAGACCTGAACAATCCGTCAATAACCAGCGCGCCACACTATCCCGGCACGCCGTTCACGTACCTTGACGGACCGCAACTAGAAACGCCACATAACGGGTAGTCGCTCCGTTTTGCGGACAACGCCTTATCGTGGCCATCGCTTGGGCATACTCCTTTTGCTGGAGTTGACACATCGCAGCTTTCCGAATGCATTTCGACAACGAGGAAGCGCCTAGACAAGAGAAAATGGCGTGGGTTCCGCACATGAACCAATCAGCCGCTTCTGCCCAACGTGATGCATGGTAATGACGGTCGCCGTATTGCCATATCAACTGAAAAGGAAGTCTGAAAGTACGGCATGGCAAGTGGACGGTGGGACATACGGTAACACACACGCTTGCGCCCGGCCTGGAGAGCTCAATATCAGAGGCACAAATTTCTAAAGGAGAAAACCGGGACCGGAACTCTGGTCACTAAAATTGTTTGTTGGATTATCGGGGAATGATAATTGCCTTGGAATGATTCTTCTAGGTCTTTCAACGCTTTGACGTGATTATCGCTTTTTGAACAATGGAACAATAGGGAAATGAGAAGCTTCTCGATAGAAGGGATACTTGCAGAACAAGCTGCCGCCTTGCGTAGACAAGTTCTCGTTGCGGTAGTCACTAGATTGCTGTGGGACAAGATGTGGACCGATATGTTAAATCAGGCAACCGAACGATGACATACTGATGGTGAGAAAGGGTTCGCAGCTCTTGAAGCATACTTTTAGAACTAATGTCAGTAAATGTGATAAAAACACATGTTTGGAGGCTGACTCAGTAATATCTTTCTCAGAAAAGGACATGTTGTCGACTATTGACTCCAAAGCTATGATGCACGTATGTAATTAATTTTGCGATGCACCCATCAGTTGAAGAGGGCCGCATATAGCAGGGGAGATTGGCTCACTACGAAGGATCACGGTATCTCCTGCTTTTCGCCGCTTCACCACGGCCAACTTCATCCAGCGGAGTTGTTGCTGCTCGGAGCTTGCCTAAGAGATGACGTGTGAAATTCACAGATGAAGTGTGGCGGGGAAGTAGTCCCTTACGGATTCTGCGGAAGTCTCCGTGGTCGCAATAACTTCTTCTAGCGCAGCCTCTGCGCGTACCAAATTTTCCGGGTCTTGTGATGACGCCAGGAAGTATCCACGAGCTAAGGAAATGAGTCGGCAAGTAACAAGTTATGGCGCGGTTCCACATCCAATCATATCCACATCTTACCCAAGCTCCTGAGAACGGACCGCTGGGCAAAGGTGCTTCATCATCGGACGTCCCTTAATCGATGCGCATCGGGGGACGGACCTTGAGTTCTAGCAGTTCGGGCGTGGCCGAACAATCCAATGGTTCGATTGCTTGAAACGCTTTTCTCAACCATCGCAAGGCATCTTGCGCTTTGTCCTCTTCCACAAGGGGTTTCCCGCTCTGCGTACAGGCGCGCAAAATAGATTTGCCGATATCAAGGAACTTGGCCACTAGCACTTCTCTCTGGCGACAACGGTAACATGTGACCACGTTAGGGGAAAATGCGGTACACTTACGTCACGGATGGAGAGCAACGCAAGTTGCCTATCATTTTCTGTGCACAACAAAGGATAAGCCGTTACAAATTTGATCATGCCGGGGCTTCGAACCAGTGATCTTGTCAGCCATGAACGTTGCCAGCCCTTCATTGTTTTCCCTCCAGGCCTGTGTCCACGCCAAACCAGGATTACTATAAATATCAGTGCTGCCACACCCAAGGAGCGTAACAGCCTCACAACTTCCATTCTGCTAGAGAAATAGACAATAGAGACCTGTGCCCTGGCGTGCAAATGTTGCCCATCTGGATCGTCGATGTTTCTCAGCGCTTCTTCATACTAAATGAACGAATGAGGGCCGACGGAAAGGCGATGGATCAAAACAATAACCTTTGCTGCGCACGCCAGAACACTAGCGGCCAATTCGTTATTTCCGGCTTCTACGTCCGCGGTACACAAGGTCATCGAGGGTCGTACCATCATTCTGTGACATACCTGATAACGTAACTGCTGCCTTGCAAGCTATCTGGAGTATATGCAACAATGCTGTGATTGGGGGTGGAGATGGGGCCATCAACCTCGAGAAACACAGGAACGAACCTTCTATGGAGGGTTTCCCTTCCAAGCCTGCTTCCATCAACCGGAATCCCGCAAGGCGGACTGATGGACCAGGGTTAGATAACACGCCGTCCCAGACAACTCGAGATTCCCCTACGCGCTGCCATGATAGGACGACAGTGACCATCGGAACTTTGACGAAATAAACCGGAAGCATTCCAGAGGTTTACGCCTTTGACAAATTGAGGAAAACGTTGTCTGAGAGGTTGCAATGTTGCTGACCACCGGTACGAACCTTCCTGATCAAGCGTATCGGCAAGACGGCTTTTTTTGTTCGACTTGAACCCCTGCTCAGAAAAAGACTGCGCTAGTGATGTAATATGATGAAGGTCCTTGACTACATGTGTATCATCGGACTGTATATCGCTGAGCTTGGGTTTGATCTTGATCAATAATTCTGTGTGCCGCCGAAATTGTCTGCGAGAGACACAGGTCCGATAAGGAAGGACTTGCCTTGGATCTGGTCGTATACGGTCTGCAAATTAAGGCCATGTCGTGGCTTTGCACCCGAAGACATGTTGGATCCTTACGAACGTACCGAATCCGTGGAGGGCAACATGCACGAGTTGGTGGAACCTAACTTAGTCACATCGCGTTCGCAGCGGAACACTCGGAATTAGGCACGAAAATAAATAAATAAAATATTAATTCACTTTGTGCTTTATTGTTCTACTTCCACCTCATCAGCCTAAAGAAGATGTCGGAACAACTTGACCCCTCAACAAAAGAAGGGAATCTCCGTAAACTCGCCATCAGGGTGGGCCATTTGTCTCCATGCGACTTCCCGCTTATGAACGCCCTCCACAGGAAGCGCGCAGGGATGGCGTATTCGCTGGACTGACATCGGGCTTGACGGCAGGTAAAATTATGATCTCTGACCCAAGTTTGATGGTTGCTAAATTGCTGAAAATGTCCTGCCTCACGCCCATCAGCATTAGTGGGTTCGAGACTCATGGGTTTCAACAGAAATAAAACGATCTTCTGTGGAGTTCGTGAGTAGCGACCATTCAGATCACGTCTGTCCGTGCGTTGTGAATCCGTGTCTCCACTCCAGTGACGGGATTGCTGTCCGGATATTTCTTCACGCAAGCGTTTGAGGCGTCCAACATTTCCCGGATAAATTCCAGTTCGTTCCGCGTTGCTGGATGAGAAGCGATGAACACCTGAAATGATCGGAGGTGAATGTCCCTTTGGGTACCTCAAGCTCCACATATGTCAAATATTTTACTACTACTAGCTGGGTCTGCATTGCAGTACCCGTCGTTACGGTCATCATGATCAAGCACATCAAGCTGTCAACTGCCGGAAAGGCTCAAGCCGAAGTCCTAATTATTATGCATGTCATCTTCACCTTCTAGATCGGTTGCAGCGCCTGTGATATATGGCAACAGCAGGAAGCAATTGAGTTGACCGTGATGGTTCGATGGGCATGCTGTGGTTGAAACTTCCGCAACGGTACATAGGGGCGCCCAACGATAAACGGCGCTATTAGGCTCAAGGTTCGAAGTGGGTTCCCGATGCGTCCCCTGTACATCCTGTGCATACGACTCGCCGTTCGCGTCATGTGGCAATTACGAGCCCAAATGGGGAGCAACTATCGTGTGGTCGCCGCGAAAAATGCTAGCGTGAGTCAAGGAACGGAAGTAAGCACCGACGTGTCGGTTTCGCCGCATCTGTCTTCGCAGTGAGGTTACGTCTGATTCAAGCCTGGTGCCTTGTGCACACACCGCGGATCCCAACCGCCACATATCATAACCGGGGAATCGCGATGTCAATTCCATCATGTTTCGAACGCACACCGCGCCCATTCTGATACTTTGACATCGGACAGGACATATTGGTAACAGTACAACTGAACAATTTTCACGACTAAATTTAGTCCTTTCGGTCACACAAACGCCGTCCAAAATCATAGGCCACAAAGGCAACTTTTGTACAGTAGTTAGGAAATAGCGTAATGTATCATCATTGGGATGAAATGCGTGTGAACAATGCAACGGAATGGGTACAATGCAGGTGCTGAATCTATGCTAGGATGAATCGGAATGCCAATGCAGTGAAGGATTAGATAAGAGAGTGGGCGTCGAATTGACAATGCAACAGGAATATCCCGCATTAAAACGAAGATAGGATGAGGACTATCTGCCATAAGACCAATGATAAGGATACATAGGCGATCCCCGCTGACTGGACGAGGCGTAAAAGTGCACGCCCGGCGGACCGGCGTTGGCAAACGGGGCAGAGGGGACCGCATTTTCCCGTAACGGGGGGAGCTGCAAGGAACTGTCTGCCGGGGAGATATGAGGTGGCATCGCGGGGAGCTTTCGCGACCAAATCGCATCGTTGATGTGCGGTAACGGTATCTGTCGGACATGCAAGTAACTCTCGTGTGGGCTCACAGAAGCGGACTGGATGGCCATAGGCATATACGATGGAGGCGGTGGATACGAAGTTATCAAGGGAGGAGGTTGGAAGCACCGCAGACGAGCCTTTCTCTGGACCCGTTCTTCTGTATCGGTGGATGACCCAGCCAGAGAATAGTAGTAAAGACTCTGCAAAAACGAAATGAGCTTGTTTTCCCACAAAGGACGGAAAGCAACGCACCCGTGGCACATTTACGGGCCGTTCTACACGATACGCTGCTACCAATGTTTGGGGTCTGTTCTCACGCATAGCAGGAGTTGGTTGAACGGACAAGGCAGTACGGGCACGGTGTGGAGATGAAGACGAAGTTGAGAGAGACATCTTGGCGAATGATTGGAGAGGTTCTAGAGGAGAGGAAGAACTGGGAGCAGTCGAAAATCCATTTTCTGGGATGTGCAAAGTCATCCCAGTAGGGCGTTTCAAAGGCGGCAACTCATTGAAAGATGTTGACGTTGGGGAAAACGCGTCTGCGGCTGACCTCTTTGAGCCGGGGTTCGGGGAAGGCGATGGTGGAGGATTGATGTGGAGATGTGGTCGGGTGGTTGCACTCGCAGCGGGGGGTGGTCGAGTGTACTGCAATGGCGACGTGGAGCGCGCGCGGTATGTCGTTGATTGACACCTCGACCTGCTGGCGCGCATGGCAGGGGTGGACGCAGCGGGATGCAACCGACGACCGTTGCGATACCGTATGCGTGATCTCCGCCATTTCTGACCCTCAGATTCCTTTGCCATAACGAGGCCTTTGAGTAAGTTGAGCCAGGACTCGTACTTTTTCCCCGAAACGTAAAGGGAAAAGTCGACACCCATGAGAAACTCTCTCTCCATGCGATTGATTTCGCCCAAGTCAATTCCTGACACCTCCGACCAGGTCTTGTTGGTGTAGGTGTTGCTGAAATGTTGTCAGAACGGGCCAACAAAGGTTGACAAGCGACCTACTCGTCCAAAAACTTGTTTGCCATCATTAGGGCAGCCACAGCTATCCGGAACTCACTTCCAGGGAGACCCGCGGTAAAGCGGTTGCGCTCCTTGAGCCGCCAAATATAATGGAGTGAAAGGACGATGACAGACTGGCTGACTTGCGTCGTCTCAAGCAACTTTTGCATGAATTGCACGAAAGTTACCGAGGGATTGAACTGCAAAGGAGAGGACGACGAAGGTGCTTCGGGAGAATAAGGAGGCGAGGGAATTTGGGACCGAGAACGTGCACTGGAAGGCACAGACGAGGAAAACCACAAGTAACAGACCATCTCGCAAGTCTTTTCTGCCACGAAACTGGCTGGCCGTTTGAGGGAGAGATCGAACCAGTCGATACAGTAGGACGCATCGCGCGGTGATATGGGCCTTTGTTGGAACGGTTGCTCGGACATGTCGTCATCGAGCATGTCGGGCGACGACTGGTTTGTGGGTCGCGGTGCTGATCTGGACCACTTGGATGCATCCCGAGACTGAGGAGGTGTAACTGGAGGAAGCAGACTAAGCACGTGCGTGTAACGCGACACGGCACGAAGACATACCTGGATGCATGGTAGATAGTTGGCGATCGAAGTGGGCTATCGGAGGCAAGGAAGTCACGCGCGGGTTGGGGTCAGGAAGGAGCCTCGGTAGGGCGGCGGACATGGGTGGAGTAGGGAGACCAGTGTGCCTCGGTTGTCGACACCAGAGGTCAGCGGGGAGGGAGGGGAGTGCAGATGGTGTGCGCGGGAGAGAGGGAGGGGTGTAGAGAGCCATGGTAGACTCGCTGGCGGGGGGGACAATGGAACGAGGATGCCATGATCATTTTATAAAAAAGGAGGTGTCTGAAAGGATTTGAAGGTGGTGTAAAAATTGCGGACGTGGATGCATTCTCCGCTTAGAGACGAAAAAAAAATATACAGGGGATGTGCGAGTGGCAGCCTCAGCCGCGATGGTACGCCAAGGGCTGGTTGGTAGTCGAATTAGAAGAACCGTGCAACTGCAGCGCCTCCGACCCCGCTTCGTACGCGCAACTGCCTGCGCACTTAGCAGATCTTTGATTTTTTCTTCTCAGATTGACTTGCCCGTCAGCCATTTCGTTTGATTTTTACCAAATCGTCCTTCAAATCCCCCCTGCACAAATCCACCTCGGCACCCCCGGCAAAGGGGACTTTCCAGGGATTCCCCATAGCCTTACCCTTTTCCGCTTGCCTTTCTCGGCTTGCTAACCTAAACTATACCACGTGACCTCCCACTTTTGGCCAACGCCACGTCACCCCCCGCGTCCTCCCCCAGTCGCTTCCAGAACCCCCCGCTGAGGCCAAACAGCTCGACCGTGGTGGAAGACAGGATGCCACACGTCTTCCTTTCTACAGCTTGTCGTTTCTTCGATTCAGCATTCAATTTACTCACTTGAATATTTTTTTTGAAAAATATTCACTGCTGAGTCAGCCAAGTGAGTTATGCGCCCGACCGCTAACCACGTCAGTCACGGGTTGCTTTTGCAACTGATCCCTGTCGACAAGACCCCCTCATTCATTTGGCTAGCTAACGCGATCACTCGGTGGTATTATCTATTATTTCGACTATTTTAGTAAAGGCGAGAATGAATGAAGCGGAGTGACCAACGCGTGACAAGACGCGTTTTTTTGACGCGTCCAGAATCAGGTCATTCACGCGATGAGTGTGATTACCCTCCACTACCGATACCGGGTCACAGCGCCCACACACTTCCTTATCCGCATCCAAAATGGGCGTCCATTGTCTCATGCGGCTGTTACTTTAGCTCCTTCTCTCTCCGGCAACCCCGGTTTATTTGCAACACCCGACCGCATGCCCTTCTGACCCCGCGCCCGTGCGCCCAAGTCTTTATTTCCGCGCTACAATACCATTGTGCTGTGGCTCCTTTCATCTATGCTCATGCCAGTGGCTTGTTCTCCCTCACACGTAATCCCCGATCAGGTGGCTCCTTATCCCGTTCCGCTTCTACGTACCTTGTACATATCAGATCAACTCATTTTTAGCGCGTTCGGTAGTACTAGTTTGGACCTTTCTATGGGCCTATCACAGCAACGGCATAGTCCCTTCACCCAAACAGCCACCGTGTGCTGGACCCCAATCTGTCAATCCAACTGGCTCAACTAATTCATTCTTGTTCTGGTCTCCAGCTCGCATGGGCGGCACGCAGTAACGCCACAGAGGTAACTGTCTCATGATGACATGGTACCTCCATCTGTCTTTGCGCTCGTCACGTCGAACCAACTCGATCGTGTGACGCCCGTCCAGGTCAAGCGCATGAATTTGCTTAGCATCCCCGGCCCTTTCAATGTCCATCCTGTCCGCCGCTTGAAATTCTGTATTCAATCTGACCCTGTCTCAAAACTTCATCCATAGGCGCACCCCCGTCTTGAGTCGCCGTGTGGGGAGACATGACGTACCACTCACACATCGATTCCGTACCCAAATCTTACTTTTTCAGATTTCTACGAGTGAAGAAGCTGATCCGTGAACTCAATTCAGCTTTCCAAAACATGCATTCCTGGATGGCTTGCCATGTTCCGACTTAGCGAAGCAGGTTCGGACAACACCGCTGTTGCTCGCACGAATGCTGGCAACACAATGCCTGCATTAGAATGTTCCCGTAAGTAAATTGCTGTCCAATTCCCTCGCTGCTGTGACTGCAACCGTTGCCCGTCGCATCATCATAACACCCGTTGGGCAATGATGGTACGGCGGGCAGACTGCATGCACCTCACCGCTCTCTGAGATCGAATTGCCTCCTACGAAAGACTCCCAAGTCTAATTTGCCGGTTTCTCTATTGTCTTTTTCATCAGGATCAGACGACACCGCGCCCCTCATTCGACCCGTGGTCAGGATGGCTTTGACAGCTCGCCAAAGCAGTGACGATCTTTGTTCCACAGGGCAAAAATGGAAGCGAACAACCAGCCATACGTGTGGTAACATGCAGTAATCCAGTTCAGCTCAGACAACAAACTCGTCGGTGTTTTGCGTAGCTTGTCAGTGTCTCCATACTCGTTTCACCGTCTACCCTTTCTGAGAGCAGAACCTACTTGCCGATCACGGGGTGCCACGATACCGGCACACCAAGTACCCTGGCATGCATGCGCCTGAATGAGTCAATGATGCTGTTGTGTCTCCGACCAAGGTCCGGGCGCTGACAAGCGGTAAGGCGCGAGGGTGCCACTGCCAACACCGAAACGGATTAACCCATATATACCCGATAACAAGTATAGTAGGCTGGGCTCCACTGCTGCGTGGTCAACGGAATCGAACTTCATCAACGTCGTTGAGGCGGCCTGGACTTGCCTCTCACGTCTCAGACGCAGACTTGGTAAGGGATCGTGCACGAGAAAGGCAAATGTGTGCCTGACCCATATAAAGCACGACTACTTATAAGATAACTAAAGGCGGCTAACCCTCTCATCAGGCTCACATGTAATAATAACGGCGACACCGCTATATGCGGATTAGGTATTCCTTTCAGGGCAGTACGACGGTCCGGCCGGAGGAATTTGCCAGGGACATCTAGGGATGGGCAGAGCAGGCATTGCTTACCCTGAACACGCCACCCGTCTGCTCGCAACCTTGATGAAAGAAAAGCGTTGGCTATTCACATCACTGTGGCAGGTACGTGGGTGGCACCTCGCCGGTCATCCGCCATGAGATGCGTTGCGAACCCCCATTCTGGTTGAGGGTACAGGCAACGTTATCCACCTGCGCTACAGGAACGCTTCGCATGCATCATCATATCAAACAGCGCAGTGCTAATAGAAAAGTGGAACGTTACACACGTTGAGTATTTTGATGACAGTATCTGATTGGGCGTCATACTGGGACTGTAACTCGGCGAACTCGTCTTGGACTACGCCGAAACTCCATTTGTACTTCTCGTTATACCGGTTTTTGGTTGTCCGGAAGAATCCCGCGATGTACTACATATATATCGTGGTGAAATTCATCCGGACGAATCGCACTTGAGATTTTGAAGGCTTCAGCGGCCATGTCCAGAGTTCGCGTCTCTCCGATCAAAATAGAGCTACTCGGGCATGCGAGTTGCTCGTTTTTTCCACAGCCTGGTTACATATCGGTGTCCGTGGGCCCTGTCAATCGCCAAGTCAACAGCATGAAAGGCACATCATAGGAGGTAATCGGCCAGCCTTTTGGCAGGCTACTGCGGCCCAGGCTAGGCTTCCACGTCAAGCGTGCGTGCCGAAGAGGATAATGTGTGGCGAGCCAGTGAACCGCGGCCACTTCCCCAGAATATCCAGGCTGCGACTCCCCCGGAAAACTAGTCAGATTAGGTTCCTGTGCGGCTCGTTGAAGAAATAGGGCAGTCAGGTCGTGGATGCGGCACAGAAACGTACTAAGACTACTTGGTCCGCAAATGGGGTGGACACGCGGACCCAATAATACTTCATGACCCCTACAGCTTCCCGCTTTTGGATTCGTGTATATGCGGACGGCGATGATGGCGAAGAGAGCGAGCATTGCATTCAAACAAAACTCCATTGAGCCTGCTCAAATGGTGCAAAGGCTTCGGAAGTACATCCACGTTACCTTTTCCCTGAGGTTCCGGGAGGTCGTAATACAGCCTCGAGGCTCCTGCGACGTGTTACAGCAACAAAGTTCCGACCACGTATGTGGCAATGTGATTCATGACCTGATAGATGGCTTTTGACAGATATGGGTGGCGTACATCAGTCCAGAACGACCATAAAGTTACGGCTAGCCCCAAAGTAGCGAATGAGAGCACAACAAAATGTTTTGACAAGTTGCCATCGACTAAATGTTTCATAAGTATCATCCATGTCCAATCATACTTCATTGCGGATGCCCGTCCACGGAGCATTTGATGGCTCCCATTGGGTGTACCAAAACAGCCCGAAATACACGCAGTCCTGAAAGTGGTCCGCGGAGACCCAAATCCTCGATTTCCCACTGGTCCAGGACCGTGAAACCCGCGCCCTCTGAGCGCTCTCAGACTTTTCGGTGAAAGATGGCACCACCGCACTACTGAGGCGCATGTTGCCGCTAAAACAGATGGATTCAGTTTGGTTAAATTGCTCAGGGCCATGTCGCGTAGACAAAGAGGAGAACAAAAGTACTGCATCGTACCGTTCGGCCCGTGAGGCTATCGAGAAAGAATTGAGTTTCATTGTCGACCCAATGGAATCTATTGCACGTACGAGCGGTGCATGAGCGCGAGAACTGAGACAGCGCAAGATAAATAACGTAGGGCCATCCATATGATCGCTTTAACACCCGAAGGGCTTAGCATACGATAGCATCTGCGGTGCAGAGGCGGGTTGATGCAGATGCACAGGAAGCACACTGCAAGCGTCGTTAAAGCGGAATGATGGAGACCTGCGTACCGATGGTAGAACACGCCCCACTCGGTATTGTCTCAGGGCCGGGAACCGCTGTAGATAACTGTCTGAAACTCGTTCCAGTAGTGAACGGAATGGCGAACACAACGGTGTTCATGTAGTCTCCAATGCACGTTGCAATGGGTGTTGTCCATCATTGTGGCCGTGGCGTGGGAGTATGGCCCAACTTGAGTTGTTGCCCGCCACGCTCTGCCCAACCTCACGCTTTGGGCATCGCCCACATCGACGACGACGACCTCAAGCCCAGACTTGCTCACTAAGCACCTCGACGGCGACCCAGGTGGCCATCCTACCATCAATTCGCAAAAATTTCTTATTGACCTTCGTTCCTTCTCGCTCGTTCTGTTTCGCCTCTGCACAACAATACCTACGTTCGTTGCAGCCATCCAAAGTAGCTAAGATACCCGGCTGAACACCGCGATTCGATATCACCATCCTTCTGGACTTGTTTTTGAGCCATGGGAATCTCGTTCGGCTCTTTCGAAGGTGTTTGTAGCACCGCTGCTCTCGTCATTTGTCCGCTCCTCGGTACATCTGGGCAAGGCATAGAACCTACCTGCTACTCCCGCAACGTGCAGATTGGATCAACGTTGATTTTTCAGCCTTGTGAGTTCAGCGTGTTTCCCAGCCACTGCATAACCGCCTGAACCTACTGCCACCGTCAGCAACATGTTTCGTGCACATCGTTGCCATATGCATGACCGCAATCATGATCTACCACATTCGCTCAAAGTATACGGCTGTGGGTCGAAAGGAGATTGTCCTGTTCTTTTGGATGTACATGCTCATAGAACTGCTCGCGATATTCCTTGATTCGGGCATTATACCCACAGCAAATGCCAGCTATCCTGTAAGTCCAGCACACCTTCGCCACCCAAAAAGCAAATTTAACCAATAATGTCAGTGGTTCGCCGCAGTCTATACAGGGTTAGTCGCCGCGATATATTGCTGCCTTCTGGTCAATGGATTCGTTGGCTTCCAATTTGCGGAGGATGGTACGCCTGTTTCATTATGGGTAAGTCTACGTGGGGATGTGGCCATATCACTTCTCACGCTCAGCCGCAGCTCCTCCGACTATCATGCCTTACTGTCTTTGGCGTTTCATTTTTCGTCGCCATCGCCACCTTCAAGTCGTTCGCCTCCTTCTCGCCAGCGAAACCCACAGGACTGTTCGTGGTATACCTGATTTGGCCTATCCTGTGTGTTGCAATCTACACACTATCTCAACTCGTCCTCGTCTTCCGGACCTTAGATGATCGATGGCCACTTGGTGACATCATCTTCGGCATTGCCTTTTACACCATTGCACAGGTCCTTCTCTTTGCATTCAGTGTGACGATATGTAACGCCATTAAGCACTATCTCGATGGCTTATTCTTCTTTACGCTTTGCGTGCTTCTGAGCGTCATGATGGTTTACAAGTATTGGGACAGTATTACTGTATGCCGTTTCCCTCCTGTTTCGGTCGCAGACGCTAACCAGGTTTACCCGTATAGCGCGAAGATCTCGAGTTCTCGGTCGGATCCAAGGTTGCCGTTTGGGAAGTCAAAGATCCACTTTTGACGGCAGGGGACTATGACGAAGACTCAACGAGCAATTACCATGGGGGCGGCACTGCGGCGAGCTTGGTGGGAGGAGTCAGTGGGAATCAGTTTTACGGTGGGAAGGGTGGCTACCCACAAGGTGGTTATGGCCAACAGGTGGCGTATGGCGGTATGCAACGAGGTTACCCGCCCACGCCGGAGAGATATTGAGGTGACAGTGCATGGACGATTTTCTAGCTTGATTTGAGACGATGGTAGGCGGCATGGACCGATCGTACTAATACGATATTCCCATTTCACGGACGTTGGTTTGAATTATTCCGTTGCATTATCAGGTTACTTTGGGAGTAGATAGACTCAAGGTAATCTTGTTCGACGATCGTCGACTGAGAATGTGTATACAGCACCAACATTGTAGCGCAAATATTGACTTGTTCTCCTTAGTCAACTCATGTCCTCCATAGGACCACACATTCCGGAGCATCTTCTCCCCACCGTCTCTACTACTACCGCTGCAGAATCAGACGAGGACGACTATACACCTGCGCTCCCCCCTGAACTCGTCACTGCTCGTAAAGCCGCTGCCCCATCAGCAAAACCCTCCCCAGGGTCTTCGACACGCCGTTCGCCATCCCCGCCGAAAAGAACGATTGGTCCTGCATTCCCGGGCGCACGACCGACACGCGGCGTCCATCCAGACTCGGACTCGGACTCGGATGCTGACATCGGTCCACAACCACTACCCACACATGGCCTCGCCACCACGCGCGAGGAGCCATCCGGCGTCCAAGAATTCCTAGAACGCGAGGCGCGCCGACGTAAAAACGTCGAAGAGGCGAAACAACCCAAGAAACTCGTCCGCGAAGAATGGATGTTGGTCCCGCCGAAAGCGAGCGATCTCCTCGGTTGTGCGTGTCTTTTTTACGGCGTTTTTTTGGAGCGTTGCGTATCGATCCGTTGTTGTAGCGCTCGACCCGACCAAGTTGAAGCCGCGGCAGTTTGGGCGTGGTACAGCCCCTGCGCGAGATTCAGATACATCGCTTTGGACGGAGACGCCTGCGGAGCGACAACAGCGGCTTGCGGACGAGGTTTCGGGTCGGAAACGAAGAGCGGCGAACGCGGAGCCAGTAGAAGAGGACGACGAGGAAGCAAGGAAACGGCGGCGGAGAGACGCCGAGATACGCAAGGGCGTGGAGGAGCACACGGTCGGTTCACGCTTGCTTTCTTTCGTTCCGCCGTTCACCCAGCTCCACCGTGCGAACAGCGCAAAGCGCGCGGTCCTGCGCTGGTCGAGGCACACATGGAACGCGAGGGACAAAAGAAGGACCCGGATGAACCGCCGCCCGCCATCTGGGATCATTCGAGGGACATGTCGCTCGGCGGACGTCTCATGGATGACAAACAGCGGCAGAAGCTATTGCGCGATGCCAAGGGCCTTGGAGATCGATTTGGTACAGGGAAAAGTGGGGGGTTTCTGTAAGGAGCGTAGTGTCTCATTACTGCTATTGTGCAACCAGCCGCTTGTCACGGTGTGTCTCAGTGTGTACGCCCGCAATCTGATCAATTGCTAGATTTATAATCTGTTGTGCGACTTGGTGGCGAGCTCGGACCGCGCAGGGACCGGGCTAAATCTTTGATCGGTGTTGTGCAATACGACCGGCATGTCTCACACTAGGACGTATCAAATATCGGCATATCACGGAATGGCACACTGGCAAGTGGGATGGCATGGCAAGTTTCACGTCCGGATGACTGAGATGGAAAGGGGCTCATTTGCTAGCGTATCGGTAATCCCGTCACCGTACGTCTCAAACGCGAGAAGAGGTCGTATCGGAGATCAGACATGGTGATGGGAGCGCACGTCGACTTATTTCGATGAGTTGTATCAATCTGACGGTGCAGTCAGACAAGGGTATGGTGACCTTTAGTTGTCAGGGGGAACGAACTTCTTTACAAATACGAATGTCTGAGACCAGGGCATACATGTCGTACCAATAATATCAATTTGTCTTGCGTATCAGGTCAGCTACTAGAGGCTACACGTCACCACGCACGATTGGTAATGATATGACGAGTAAACTGAGCCCCCTGTGATGACTAGGATTTTTTTGGAAATATAAAACTGTCAGCCCCTGCCAGGGGATATAACTGTACGAATGAAGACCGATGTTAGCAATAATTTGGTGACGGTGACAAGTTTCCAGTTCAATTTTCCTGTCTGGTGCGGGTTCCGGGTCGGCTGACAAGTGACAACTTGAAGTGCAGTGCAGTGGTGCGTTCTCTTCGGACGTATGAACCAACGGGGATGAACAAGAAAAACTTGACAGGCATGCATCAAACGGACCCCAGCGACGAATCCTCCGGTTGCTTACACACGAGAGTTCCACTCCGAGTGAACCGTTGCTTCGTTTAGCCATGCTCAAGTAACCAGTTCCCAGGAAATTCCGAGCTGCCCGCCCATCAATCTAGTTTTCACGACAATAAATTCAAGGAGTATCATAACAATAATGACTGGATAGAGTAGTCTACAAAATATTGAAGTCCGGCAACAAGATGGCTGAACGAAATGACACACCGTTTTGCGTAGCTTCGCACATAGAGTGCATCGACCTGTATGCGAGATAGGAACGCAACTCGGGAGTCGGTATTCCAGGTTTCCGCGCGATACGCTCCTAGATCCGTCCCGGGTGAGCGCCTCACACATGGGCACTAGATGCGAACCTCAAGGTAATGGCTCCCGACTGCTTGAGAGTTTGTTCAAATGGATGTACACATCCGTTCCAAACCCGTCCATCGAGATAAGCCGTAGATCGCCGCCGAAATACCTCGCATACTATAAACACACAGAAAGAAGTGAGTAGTTAGCACGGGTGAGAATGTAAGGGCGGAAATGGAGTGGAGACGAACCAGTCGAGAGAGTGGGAGACCGTATCCGAAACCTGCCATCGGCGCTTGGAAGTCGCTCGCGTGAAAGTCTTGGTCGATGCTTTGGCCCGCCATCGTTGTGTACATATATGTCCAAATGAGCGGGATGGCACTCCTCGGGATGCCGCCCCCCTCGTCTGAGATCTTGATCGTGATATCTTCGCGCCCTTCGACCACAATGACTTTGATAGGAGGATATTCGTCGGTGCTGGGAGATTCCTTGACAACACAATCTTCGTAGTCAGCACCGAATCTCTCCACCACAGCTCTCAACGAGTTCTTCAGTAGCTCGAAAATAATATGCGACAAATGTCCCGGGACGTATGGAAATGTCAGATCGGCGGGGCAGATGAGCTGAACAGGCGGTCCGCGGAACATAGCGTAGTGCTCTTCACAGACGAATCGAGCATTCTCAATGGCTTCTTGGACGATGTCGTGCACGTTCTGTTACATTATGTACGGGGTGGAGTGAGAAACAAGAGAACGGAAGAGATAAACACGCACTGCTTGTGTACAGATAATGCCGACATAATCCTTGTGCGGCTGTTGGGTATTCAGTGCCACATCTTGACGCAAATCAACAATATCCCCAAAACACGGAGGAAGGAGCCACTCACGCTGTCCGATCAAGAATCGTATCCCAATTCGCGACATATAGAACCTATCCAGCCATGCCTGTACATCATCTCCGCCGTGGCCATACCCAGATAGCCCTAATCCCATACCAGGTTTAATTCCCTTTGCCCTCTGCCACTCCAAGACCCCCTGTGCGACAGTAGTGACGGTCGGGTCGTGTCTGCGTTTGATAGCTTCCAGCATTTTGGTAAACCTGGCATTATAATCGTGGACCTCGGGTGGATATACGTGAGACGGGGTTTGTGCGTAGTAGCTGTAGGTATGACGGATATGACGAACAGACATGCGACTTGGGAAACACAGACCAACCTTCGTTCGGTAGGAAGACACAGCTTGACGCTTCCATTTCGGAGTGCACATGCCCCATTGTCCCCATTGGGCCCTCCTGTTCTACCCACATACACATCCTCGTCATACACGGTACCACTTGCAGGCCCGTTCCCGTCAAGGTAAGATGGCATTAGGGAAGGATTGGGACTGCTCTCGAGGACGCGAGTGTTCTTGACTTGCTTTTCTGAATGGGATAACACCGCCTGACGTGCAGCAGGAGATAGAGAGAGGGACGGAAAATTGACCAGTTCCTGCAAAATGGGCCTCCTGCTTTAGTAAAACTCATTCGCTGACGAGAGCCAAAGAATCTTGCACGCATGGAGCATTTATGGGTGAGTTTATTTTTACAACTCACCTCGAAGCTCTGCGCATACCAGTTCTTTACTTTTCGTATGGAGGGCATCTCCCTCAATTTGTGCGGGAGTTCATCTAACTCTTTGACACGGTGAGCGAGACGGACAGGTAATTCATCTGGACACGAAATGGAGAGGTTGACCATGAGTTGAATAGCAGACAGATAAGGGACACGACAATTCACCGGCTAAGAATTGACTGGCCCTTAGGAGGGTGCCTTGACTGGGATGTTGCCCAAAGAGAACCATTTGTTGGAGGGAGACTGGAGCAGCAAATTTCTGTCAGCATAACAATGGAAGCAGAAGGTTTCACCATAGGAATATATTCCGCTCCAAGCAGTAAGAGGAGTGCATCCCAAACAAGGACTCGGATGGAAAGGAGACACAACACGACTCACCTCCTGTCTGAGGAAAAGATGCGAAATGGTGTATTCTGTCCCACAGAACGGGAGAGATGCGAAACCCGGCACTCATAATGGTCGAGGGAGATTATCGTGGACGGCGTAACATGCATTTGTACAGAGTCATCCGGGTATCAGATATGATTCGGTAATCACGTGGGAGTGCATCTACCTCTTCACCGTGACCATGGCAGTATCTGGCCCAGCGCGTACCGCTCTACGCTCACTCGACTCAGGCGACATTTCCTTCTTGCAGAGCCTCCCAAAGGCCGAGCTGCATGCCCACCTTCATGGGTGCATCCCTCTGAGCACGCTTCAGCGCCTCGCGTCCAACTTTAGCGCGTCTCCAGACATCGAGGTGGAAGTCGCGGCCATCATCACGCGACTCCAGTCCGATATCGTCCTTTCCGAAGTCTCAGACTTTTTCCTGCTCTTCCCCGCCATCTATGCCCTCATCGCCACGCCTGCAGCGCTGGCCGAGGCAACCAGAGACGTCCTCGAAGCGTTCTTGATCGAACAACCCCCTCCCATGGGGTTTGATTTCCAACCTGCAGCAGAATGCAGCTATCTTGAACTCCGCTCGACCCCTCGAAAGACGCCCTATATGAGCAGAGAACAGTACCTCCTCACCGTACTCCAAGAAATCCGCGCTTTCCCCAGTCGCGCCGCGCTCATCGTGTCACTAGATCGTCGAATGTCCGAATCGGACATTGAGGAGTGCGTTGATCTGGCCATCAAATTGCACGTACAGGGAGAGCCCGTCGTCGGGGTTGATATCTGTGGCAACCCACACGAGGGTATCCTGGATAAATTCGAGAAGCATCTGGAACGCGCGCGCGAGGCCGGATTGGGTTTGACCGTCCATATCGCAGAGACGAAACCCAACGAACATTCCATCGAGTCGTTCGTCCTCCTCTCCTGGCATCCCGATAGATTAGGTCATGCGACCTACCTTGAGGAGCCACAGAGAGAGATATTCTTGGCCGATATGCCATCGCCAGACACTGAACTCCCTCTGATACCCCCTCCGAATGGCCAAGTGCCTAATCCAATACCCCATCATCATAGGATGTTCTATGCTTTATGGAGGAAGCACGTACTTTTACTTTCTCGGAGGTACCAGGAAGCGGGTTTCCACATCGATGCCCAAAATGATACCGAGGAACGCGCGGCACGTGAAGTCGTGAGAGAGATACAGGCTCTTAGGGAGCTAGCAGGCAAGCAATACAAACCATGTGTCGAGATATGTCTCAGTTCGAACTTGTTGTGAGTCGGAGTTACCTTTCTCGTGAACCAGAGTCAGAACCTCCTTCCCAGGTGCAAAACAGTCGAACGATTAGAGGAGCACCATATCAGACACTACCTTGCGCATAACCACCCAATCGTGATATGTGTGCGTGTGCTGTTCTCTGATCTTTCATTGGAGCTCAGGACTTCCGCAGACAGACGATATTCTTCCTTTCAGGACAACTCTCCTCGCGGAATATGCGCTTCTTCTGGCGAAGCCTCCTCATGGATTAGGTCTTAGTCGCGATGAGGTTCGGAAAATTGCAGAGATGAGCATGGATGCTCGCTTCATGAAGGCAAAGCCCGCATAAGCCAGGGGATCCTACGCTCACATATACGTGGGCCGACCATGCTACAACCCCGGGTGATACCGATGATGGTCGACGGACATTTACGAGGCTCACCCAAACTTGCACAACGTGGGAGGTAATATAAATGATTCTGGGTCGTCTGCTGTAGACACGTGCGTTCAGGCATGTCATTGGAACATAACTAGCCCTAGTTATATGTCAAGTCGAGGAAGTTGCCTGATTCGTGTGATCCCTCAAGACCTCAAATACCGCGTCCACCCGTAACTTCTAAGGTGTGGCCAGTCACATACGATGCTAGCGGGGATGCAAGGCTGGAAAATTGTCCGACTTAGCACCACAGCGCATTTGAACCACCAATTCGAGACACTCACAAAAGCATCGCCGCCGCAGCTTCGTCAGCTGAAGCCCCCCTACCGAGTGGAATATCTGTATATGCGTTGACACTCTCCGCCACTCGCGCCTTTGCGCCTGGAATACCAAGCGCGACCTTCTTTCCTTCGATTTCGATCGTCGCCCCGTCTTCCTTGGCCGCCGTCAACCTACGTCGGATTAGCATACACACTTTCGCGTCGGAGAAAAAGTACCTCGTGTGAACGAGCCCATATGCGACAGTGTTGGCGCGAACACCAAACGGACCCCACTCTTTCGCGATCGTCTTGGTGAGCCCGACCACTGCAGACTTTGCAGCAGCATAGTTGCCCTGGCCAACATTTCCGTGGAGACCAGAGGTCGAGGAAACGTTGATGATGGAACGGTTCGCTGGTGTACCACTTTGCTAAACCACGGGGAACACTGAACCCTTCTGATACACTTGTCGATGAGAGCAATGACGACTCACCTTGACTCGGAAATATGGGGCGGCTTCCCTTATGAGGCGGAAAGGTGCACGTACGTGAATCTTCATGATAACGTCGTAAGCGTCGTCCGGCATGGTGTGAAGCATCTTGTCATACGTGAAGCCGGCTACAGTCATCATGGGTTAGTCCATCTACTCCGCGCATATCCCGAACACGTCGTACCGTTGTTGACGATGTGATTTATCTGACCGAAAGCTCTGATGGGATACGACTAGTTAAAACGCGCTCGCTAATATACCATGAGATGTAGACTCACTTGACTGTAGCCTCTACAATTTTCTTCGGGAAATCCTCTGCACCGACGTCGCCCGCGACAACAATCGCTTCCCCACCCGCTGCTTTGACCTCCTCTACGACCGCAGCGGCCTTGTTCGCGTCGATACTGGCGTGTTACAAGTCAGCAACGATGCCAGCGATGGATCCCGGCACGACCCGAGCTTACTCGCTGACGACGACCTTGGCACCCTCTTTGGCAAACAACAACGCCGCGCTCTTGCCTATGCCCTATTTGACCCGAACGAAGCGTTGGCTCGCCCTTGGCGTCGACACGAGAGGACGACCACGCACCTGTCCGGCTCCTGGAATCCGAACGGTTGTCTAGTGCTACGGGTTCGCTCATAGGACGTGAAGAACGTACCTGTGATGATGGCGACTTCGCCAGCCAAAAGGCCACGACCGTGTGCATTGCTAACGTGCCCTGAGACTTGTGCGAGACGGTTGGCCATTGGAGAAACGAATAGTGGTATT
>JBBPMO010000195.1:0-40274 GCA_038090315.1 Xanthoconium stramineum | reverse complement strand
GGGTCGATCTTGTTCATCCCTGCCTACCTCACTGTCATTCTGTACCGCATGTTTGCAAGCGCAACTGACGACGGCAACCTTTTCCTTATGACTGGTATGTTGCGCCGATGTCATTCCAAGTGTCCCAAGTCTTACCTTCTGTTCTTCTCAGCGCTCTCCATCAGCACGTAAGCACATTTATCCCAGTTGATTCTCGTGTCATGGTCGACTGACTGAACGCACAGCACCGTTCGGTACTGTGGTAGCACATTTGCGTACACGGCTGTCGCCATCCTCCTCAACTACAGTATGCCCTCGCACCTGTCCACGAAGGCACCAACACTAATGACTTTCTTTCTCCTCGAACAGTGACCCCACCAGCAGCGGTTGGGTTTGCCAACGGTGCTGCACAAAGCATCGTCAGCCTTGCGCGTTGTATAGGGCCGATTCTTGGTGGCTACGTAAGTCCTCATTTGCCTCCTGTTGCACTTTTGATCGATGTTGACGCAAATCTGCTGATAGCTCTGGGCGGCGAGTACGCAGGACAATCCTTCGGGCTACCCTCTGGGGTTCTTGGTATGTGCGGCGGCGTGTGCGGTTGCTGTGGCACACAGCTTTTTGATTCGGTGAAATCATTTGGTGGAGCGCGACTTCCCTTCTTTTCTTGTTTTCAGTAAGATGGAGAGTCTATCACAAGCTGAGATCAATGTAATTTTATATTCTTTTTTCCCTCGTTGCCGTCATTATGTCCGCCATCATCATCGTCGTCTTGTCACTATATTGCAAGGGACGTTACCCACGTCTCACTTTTTTCCCACCACATGATAATGTGTAGATTGAATCATCATTGGACATTTCGTTTTGTTAGATAGTGTATAACCATTGATGGCGAGCAAGTACTATAGACGTAGTCGTGTAACTGAGGTGCATCAAGCTTGAGATTCCTTGGGGAGATAGTGTTCCATCTTCTCCCATGGTCTCGAGCTATGCCACGTTGGGCATCTAATAATGGGATCTAAACATAGCATGAACGGGAAAGCAGGGAACAGACAAGAGGCATGTCATGATGCATTGATGTCATAAACGATATCATTCGTCATGAACCGGAGATGGAAATGATAAGCGCGTAGCGATCTAGAAAGAGATAAAAGTTTAGCTCAGATCATCATTTTCAGATGTGCTCGAAAGGTTCGAGACCACTCACACGGATGACATCCCCGGATCAGCGAACCGTCCCACCCTTCCACCGCCTATAGCTCGTCCCCGCGCAATGATTGCCGTGCCAACGCCTCGTCGTACCGGCGGAGCAGCAGCCGCTCTACCCACCCACCCTTCGGAAACGGCTTATCCCATCGATTATGCAAATGCACCGCAAAGATCTTATTCAGCGCGAGATCGAGGCCCCCGCCTTCTTCCAATCCATACCCGGCCGCCCATCGGCCGTCTGCACGGTCGGGCTTGAATGGGTCCGGGACGCTATTATCGAGTCGGCAGGCGAGGGGGTCGCTGAAGCAGAATGGGAGGATCTTGAAGGGCGGTATGGATGCGGCGAGAAGGCGACGCCAGAGGCGGAGGTAGAGGATCGCGCCCCAGTCAGTAGAGGGCGAGCGTGGTGGGGTGGAGGTGGTCATGAGATGGAATGCTTCGCAGAGGTAGGGCGAGTGTTGTTTGAAGTGCATGAGTGCGCCGTTGAGCGCTTGGTATGTTTTGGCTGTGTCGGAGGGCATCAAGAAGGAAAAAAAAGAAGCGGAGAAACCAGGAGGTCAATCGCTAAGGATGGGGGAGAGGATGGAACGTTGCTCACCCCAGCAGTCCCATTGCGTGACGAACTCGTGCTCCAAGAGCGGTTCGAGGTCGCGTGTGACGAGTGTATCCATGTCGATCCACATGCCGCCGTAGTTCCAGAGGAGAAGAAGGCGGATGAGATCGCCATCCACCCATGCTTTCTTGTCGTTGAGGCTAAGAAGCTTACTCGCTTCCATAGGAGTGCCCTTGGCAAGAGTGGGTATATCGACGGTGCTGAGCGAAAAGGACTCGGGATAGAGTTCAAGGTACTTGCGCACGACCGCGTTCCCGCTCAGGTCGCCGTTTGACCAGAGGACGAGGTGAGAACGCGCCAGGTTCTGGGTAGCGAAAAAGGATTTGAGCATGAACTCCTGGCGTTCCCCGAAGGGGACAAGGTCTGTACGCCAATATGTGTGGTACTGGTGGCGATTTTCAGGAGATATCCAAGCGTCTTGACGACTGTCGCGCTCGGGTAGTACGACGGTTCCAGCAAGGGCATAGCAGTCCATGCCCATCCGCATAGGGATCCCCGCTTGGACCTCGAACCGCTTTTTACCATACAGCTGCTCAGTGACGTTGTACGATGGACTGACCCGATCTGGGTTGAAGCAGCCTGAGAGCGGCGTGATGGGGTGAATCTCATTGGCAATCCAGTTGCGGTCGTAAAAGACGAGGTCGACGTGAAGGTGGGGCTCGAATGTGTACCAGACCCACCAGAGCGCAAGCAGCACGAAAGGTATCGCGAATAACGCAAATTTCAAGATGTTAAATAGCGTTCGAGGTCGCAGCATTACTCCAGGACGCAAGTGCGGGGAAGAGGGTCGTCTTGGCCACCACCAACGTAACGACGGTAAAATTCGTGTTAGAAAAGGGTTGGACTGGTCGTCGTAAGTGGGCAGGAGGCCGTACGGTGCTGAAGGCATGAACCACGAAAGATTTAGCGTCAAATGCAACGTATTACCCGAACGGTAATGGCCGGCCGCATTCGTCACGCGTCACGTTTCAACGCGATTAACTTTCAAGTACTGCCTCGAGCTAATAATAACTTGTTACGGGAATACGTAGCAATGCAGTCGAATTCAAGTGTCGCAACACAACCGCACAAAAAAGACAGGGCCGGTTGTACAATATGTCGATCATTGAATCACTCTTCTGTCGGGGTTGCAGCAATCAACTGCTCCAACTTCTCAGCGTTCACCCCTGGCTTCCTGGTTACGATGCTGCACGCAAATGGAAGCGGATGTCTGTACACCCATCAACCTCGCATCAAGATGGCCGAGGATGAGAAGCACTGCCTATCACTCACATAACAAGACCAGTAGAAAATTGGGGCTCTACAGGGATCTCCGTGCCATGAGCGTCTTTTGCCTTTGAAATGTGGAATAGAGCCAATACGTTGCAGATCACAGTCCATATGGACGTGTCTGCGAAGTGTCTGCCGGGGCAGGCGCGCCGACCGAACCCGAATGCGAGTTGATCGATCTCGTTTGGTAGGAGGGTACCGTCGTCGGCGAGAAATCGCTCCGGGACGAACCTGTCCGGGTTCGGAAATCTGGATTCATTGTGGGTCATGGACCAGAGGTTCGTGAGTACAACAGCACCTGTGGAGAGGTCCGTTTGTGATCGGTGGATCATCGGGACTGGAATGACTTGCCTTTCGGAATGTGGAAGCCAGAGTATATATCGTCATCCACAACCGAGCGAGGGGTTGCTGTTCACTTTTTCAGTGGAAAGAGCTTGGAGTGGTGAGATATTACCCACACAAAGGAGCGATGGGGTTGTAACGGTATATTTCTCGGAGAATAGCATCCACGTAGGGCAGAGAGGTTCGATCGTCGATCGTCGGCAGCCGGTCTTCACCAAGTACGCGATCGATCTGTGCTTGAGCCTTGGCCTGAACATTCGGATTCAAAACCATCATAAGAAAGAACATCATGATCACTGCATTCGACTATTCCCAGAGCTTTAGGAGCCAGCGCTTTGCGGGGCAATGTAAGTCATAACTCACCGAATCTGCAGCAGCTGTAGAATGAATGAATTTAGGTGATGTAAAGAGAGAGAAAATGGCACACCAAGAAAAGCAGTTGCAGCTGCACCCTTGAGCTCTTGCATCCATGATTCAGGAGCTTCACCTATTGTGAGGTCTCCTAGTTCGGCCCTTTGGATTGCATCGTGCACCATTGATGGTGCAGATCCACCGTCCAACTTGACAAAGCGTTCAACCGACAACTAGGAACATCTACTATACGGTCCCTTACTGGCTTCTTTATGGCATACTCGAAAGGTCTTTCAACGTATTGATTTGCGAGTTCCTTTGCAGCTACCATCCTTTTGTTGAATGCCGTGCCTGGAAACCATGATGGGAGATAGCGAACTGGACGGATTTGGGGTTTTTTATCACAGGAAGGGCAGTGAACAATGTTACTCACGTACAGGGAACGCTCCAAGAATGAGCGCCACCTCGGGCTGTATGGCGGACATGATGACTTCCAACACCTTAGCAACGACCTCGATAAGTTCATCCTGTCGGGACGTAGGGTCATAGTCGTACACGCTATTCATGATGAGAGATGCTGTATAGCTAAAGAGAAAGGAACCATTCGTCGCTACCGCGATTCCAGATAGGCCCGTACGCACTCGAATATGTGTTCAGACAACTGTTCCGGTGTGTTCAATAATTGTCGTAGAACCCTGCAGCTCTTGCGAAACTGCAAGGATCGAAATCTCAGTACGGCATCGCTCCCAAACGTTTGATGGAAAAACCGCCTATGGAGCCGCCATTTATCCCCATAGGGCAGAAGACCAGTGTTAAAGTCTATCCCACATCTGTGTCCTTCGGTTTTAATGAAATAAGAGCGACCATAAACAATATGACCTACAGCTCATTGGTGATGAGGTAGGGACGATCTGAATAGTTCCGAGAACGGTTCTCAAGCAAATCCTTTGCAACCTTCTCGGAATTGATAATGATAATGTCCTTGCCCAAGAGTCGGGAATAAATGAGGTCGCCTGTACGGCCATTACTGAGTAGCCTGCATTGAGCATCGCAAACTGTAAAACTCACCGTATATTTCCCCCCATTTACTGTACGTCAGCCACGGAGCGCCCGCGTCGATGCCAATGACGTTTCCAATCCATGGCAACCCTCGAGGGCCAGGGGGTAGAGGATGCGACCGGGATCGGTACCTCGACTTTTCGAAGTATCTTTCGATACAGATGAACGCGACGCACCCAAGGGCTGCGGCAAACACAGTCGTCAACTTAAACATCCTTGTGGAGGTAGGCGCAACTGAACGCGCTTTGAACTTCCTGGGAATAAATCTTAGCCAACGTGATGGGAACCATATTTATAGGTTCCAGTGCAGATATCCGGGAAACGCTTACATACTCCATAAGACGCCGTCGAGTTTCGCAATATGTCGTCAATGAACATGATGCACCGTTGTACATTGACACGACGTTGCCGGGCTCTGTTCGGCCCTTTTCTTGTATCGTGCATGCCCCCCGGAACTGGGACTGGAACAACTAGAGTCGATTATTCAGCTGCCCCATACGACGTTTGAAAGTTGTGCGATATACTTCATACCAGAGGCCAGTGAGATGCCAGCCATTCTTGGGTCTAGAGTAATGGAAATGACAAGAGCAGGCGAGTCGAATTAGTCTCCCCGCACTGGCGCATGAGCCTCACAGTAGTCGCCGGACCCTCATATGTCTTGGTTTTCGATGAGTACATCCTCCGACTGTGCCAAGGTATGTCGGAGGACTCCATTTCGAAACCGCAGGCTAAGACAGTAGCGGCTGGTTTGTGAGTTAATGAGCTTATCATAGATAAGACAAAAAAAGATACTGGGCTGTGGGCTGCTCGTGCTTCTTGAACCCGCACTCCCACCAAGCGTCTCCTGCTATCCGTGCCTGTGGACTGCACGACATGCAGTCCACGACATCAAAACTGATTCAAGGGTCGTACAGAGACGGCATTTTTGGCTGTGGAGATGTCCACTCGATTGCTCAAGTCTTGACCGAATTTGTAACGAGTGGTTTTACGACGACCGGCAAATGGTAGCAAATGAGCTCCGACGTCAATTTCTCGATCGCTTGTTCACTTTATTTTCTTATAGTACTGGAGAATTCTGAGAAAACCCAATCGCCCGTTCTTTCCATAATTTATGCACGTGCACTCGCCCAACGCGCTCAGCGCGGGGCCACCTGAAACGGCTGGATATGACCTTGGGCGGGCGATGTCTAACAGGTAATTTTGCCCTACTGACTACCGTAAGCAAAGACCATCCAGTCCTGTGTGTGTTTGACCTCATGTTTACTGACGGTACCGCGAGTAGCAATGATCAGCTGTTAATCAAGGCACGCAGTACCGATTTTCTTCGCTGCGTGCAGTGATCTTTCGCCTCACACAGGAAATCTTCTTGTTTGAATGCGGAAGGTATCATGACACTATCTCGCGCGTTAATATGTCGACGTTCTGCTAGGTCACATCTCCGCATACGTGAAAGTCAGGACTTCTGGTGACTCCTTGTGGTTGGAAACGATAAGGATTCGCCAGAAATCCTACAGGAACTTGCGGATGAGTCATCTAGATTGCTCGCCAGACCATCATTGTTTTTAACCTCGACGATGGAAGTGGAAATTGATGCAGTGACTACCACGTTTTGTTTCAGCAACAATCTTCTAGGAAACTCAAATACGTCGCCGCGGAGCACGAGACCGTCGTTCTAGGGGAGGACCGTTGGATAGGGATGTCCAAACTGTGGTCATGGAGATACTGTGACGTGGGCACGGAGTTTTGGGTTGTCCTCACTCTTCTGTCTTATCTTTTCGTTGTCGTCTTTCGCAGGCCCGTGTACTGGCAATCAACGTGCTATGGTGATACTTCGGTGAACTACCGCAAAAGCTACAGCTATGCATACACTGCCGCGAAATTGGTCCACATTCCCCTTTGAAGGTGCTGTGCTTATGCTGAGGAATTGTCGCATTTATCCTCTAGTCGCAGCTCGGAATCTGCGCCAGAACGATTAGGTTCCCTATCGGATCTACTGCCAGTGGGGCAAGTGGCGCTCCGAATCTATAGCTCCAGTGGAACTTAGTTTAGTGGCGTAAACTTTCTTGCAATACAGTGGGAATGCAGTCGGAAAGGTCATTTGCTAAAGCGGACCGCTGGCATCATGATAGGGCGAGCCCGGGAATCTAGCGATGGAAGCCACAGGGTCTAGTATTACCAGGTACAATTAATCACTTGTGCTCGCCCTGTCTATCTCGGCAAATTGATACCAACTCGATATCAGCCCTTCCATAGCTCCATCAGTCGAGCGTCCATTCTCGACATGCACCAAAGTAAATGAGATTATTACCGGATACATTAGTATCGTCAAAAACGTCAAGTCGGAAAGGAAAAAGCCATCAACGGCCACCAATCACTGCTCTGCCCCGGTCGCAGCAATCAACTGCTCCAGTTCCTGTGCGTCCATCCCTTGCTTTCGAGGCAGGATGCTACACGCAAAGGGAAGCGGGTGGCTGTACATCCGTCACCTCCCATCAAAATGTCCGAGAACGAGATACGACGTATCACTCACACTGCGAATCCACTGGAAAACTTGGGTTCCACCGGGATCTCCACACCATTGGCGTCCTTTGCCTTTAAAATGGAGAATACGGCCAACACGTTGCTGACTATGGTCCATACGGACGCGTCCGCGAAATGTCTGCCAGGGCAAATGCGCCGACCGAATCCAAATGCGAGCTGGTCGATGCTGTTGGGTAAGAGGGTACCGTCATCAGAAAGAAATCGCTCAGGTATGAACTTCTCCGGGTCCGGATACTTGGATTCATCGCGGGACATGGACCACAGGTTCGTGAGCACAATAGCACCTGTAAAACATGTCCATCTGATCGGTCTGTCGACGAGGCTAAGAACGACTTGCCTTTCGGGATGTGGAACCCAGAATAAACATGGTCATCCACAACCGCATGAGGAAGTGCTAGTTAGTTAGTCAGCCGGAGAGAACCAACTTGTTAAACGTCAGTCTCACTCACATAAAGGAACAGTAGGACTGTAACGGTATACTTCAGTGAGAATAGCATCTACGTAGGGCAGGGAGGGTCGATCGTGAATCGTGGGTAGCCGCTTTCCGCCGAGGACATGATCGATCTGTGCCTGAGCCTTCTCTTGAACGTCAGGATTTAAAACCATCATGAGGAAGAACGCCATGATCACGGAATTCGACTGTTTCTCGATACATTAGGGGCGTGTAAGTTTCTTAGGAAACTTGAATCATGACTCACTGTCTCTGATCCACCTAAAAGATAGTATGAGCTAATTGACGTCACAAGGGAGCAGGTAGCTCACCGATAAAGGCACTTGCGGCGGCTCCTTTAAGCTCTTTCATCCATGCGTCATCGGTGACGGCGTCAGCCTGTCCAGCCTTTCGAATCGAATCGTGTACCAATGATGGGGCGGATCCCACGCTCAACTTCACAAAGCCTTAGACAATGACTAGGGTTATCTACGTAGTTCCTCACCAGCTTCTGGACAGAATATGCGAAAGGCTTTTCGACATACTGACCAGCGAACTCCTTTGCAGCTGCCATCTTCTTTTTGAAAGACATCCCTGGAAACCAAGATGGAAGATGGAGAACTGCGTGCAGAATTGAAGTCTTTATAAAAGAAAAGAGGTAAAACGCGTTACTCACGTACGGGAAACGCCCCGACAACGAGGGCCACCTCAGGTTGGATGGCAGTCAATATCACATCTAACACCTTTGCGATGATCTCGGTAAGTTCATCATTTCGAGACATAGGGTCGTAGTCGTATATGCTCCCCATGATGAGAGACGTTGTATAACTGAAAGGCTTCATCAATATCGTGATTCCAGATAAGCTTCCGTCGGGTACGTACTCAAATACGTGTTGGGAGAATCTATCCGGTGAGTTCAATAATTGTTGCAGGAGCCAGCAGGTCTTGCGAAACTGTAATGGACGGAATCTGGATACGGCGTCCCTCCTGAAGGTTTGGTGGAAGAACCGCCTATGAAGCCGCCATCTATCTCCGTAAGGTAGAAGACCAGAATTAAAGTCTAATCCACACCTTTACAAATCAAGTTACTTAAATAGAGCAGAAGTAAGCGGATACAATAGGACCCACAATTCGTTGGTGATGAGGTACGGACGGTCTGAATAGTTCCGAGAATGGTATTCGAGCAAGTCTTTTGCCACCTTCTCGGAGTTGATGATGATAATGTCCTTGCCCAAGAGTCGGGTACAAATGAGATCGCCTGCACAGACAAGTCGAGGTGAGTGGACGAACCGTAGGACAACGTCCAGCTCAGTAAATCGTATCTTACCATAAATTTTCGCCCATTTACTATAGGTCACCCATGGGGCGCCAGTGTCGATGCCAATTACGTTCCCAACCCAAGGCAACCCTGGAGGCCCGGGTGGTAAAGGTCTCGTACGTAGCTGACGTTTCGAATTCTTGAGGCATCGTTCGACACAGATAAGCGTGATACATCCAAGGGTTACGGCGCCCAGAGTCGTCAACATGAACATCTTGAAAAGATCTGGGAAGAACGAGCCATGTGAGAATTCAACCCATTTGCTTATATGACTGAATTGAGATCTAAACCTTTTCTAGTATAGTTCCTTTTGGCTGCCGATCGTAATCGGCTCTCATTGATTTCCCGAACACGCGAGAATGAGGTTTCAGATTTATTTCTCAGTAGGATCAGTACCTACTACATACCTAGAAGTGGACTTATCTGGCGTAAATTACGCATTGCACGACATCCGCCGCCACTGTCACTGTGGTTCCGTAAATTTGTCAACTGGCCGACCGCAGCCTGACTTGCTGCTCATGTAATGAGATGCGTGGAAGGATGGTATGTGTGGTCGATCTGATTTGGTACAAGAGTGCGGGGGCTTGCAACTCGTCTCGAATTTCCAGTTTTCTACTAGTTGAAGTGGGGTAGCCTGGCAGTGGGTATGCAAACACTTTTCCTAGAACAAGCACCTTTGACTTGAAGGCGCCAAAAACGAATGTTCTGAAACTTTCGCGATCGATTTCCTGCGGCGGGCATGAGGCGTAATGTGACTGTAACCTAACTTTCTCGACGCGGCCTAGACTCTGCCACAGCCTTGCATGAAATTTGCGCCAACCTGTAACAACGTGACCACTTGACCAGAGTCTTCCCCACCAACTAAGTGCTCCTCAATTCTAGAGCAACATCAATAGCTTCACACCCCTGGTCCCTTTCGCCTTGCCCAGGTGTACGTTACGGCACATCTGAACCATTCACTGGGTCGGATGACTTGAATAGTTCTCAAACAATTTTCGGGCAGGTTCCTTGCAGTCTTCTCTGAACCAATGATGATGACGTCCCTTTTCAAGAGTCGTACATAAATGAAGTCACCTACAAGCGTCTACGTGAGTGGACAGCACGAGTTCAGCATGCGTTAACATACCATACATATTTGCTCATTCCCGATAGGTCAACCATGGTGCGTCTACATTGGTCCCAATCATGGTAACCCAGGTGGTCTAGGAGGCAGCGGGAGAGATGATTGGCACTTTGCACCTCTATAGTATTGCTGCCCGATACATAGAACCGTGACCAATTCAAACGCACACGCAGTCGCCCAAGAAGACATTCGTTGTTGGGGGATGTTGACCAGGAAGACTATGAACGCGGGTATGAATTATTCACATGAATCGTTTCACGCACCGTGCACACAATATCGCGAAAGGCTGACAGTGAGGTGAGTAGCGAGGCTGAGATCCTGAATGAATGTTTGACACAAATATCGGTTGATATGTATTCAAGTTTGGGGGTGAACATCAGTTAGATGATATCTAGGATTCTGCGAAAGCATAACTGGAACGCTCAGCTACCATATAGGTGGTCGACAGTGCCAGGCGGGTCAGAGCCAAACCCAATCCACTGACATCGGACCCACGCTGTCCAAGTACGAACGAGTCTTAGACATATCACAAGTTCAAGCCGCCGTGTGAAAATCGGTGCCAACATGTCGTTATTTTGTTTGGCAACATTGCACCCGTGGTCCACCAGAACTTCCTCAGGCTCGAGATTTCTCTTTGAACAAATCACACCGGAGCTCAGTACTGAGTACTGAGTCCTCGACCGTTTAATTTCCTTGTCAGCACTCAACGCCAACATCATCATTCGTTGTCAAAAAGTCGACATACATCTTGGCGCTGTCAGTGACCTTGTCTTAAAGGTTGATTTGCTCTTACAAACGAGATCAAGTGACTCATGACTTGAGCAGGCGCTTTTCATCGCAGAGTCATACTAGAGTGGATATCACCTCTGGGGAATCGGCTCCGAGTTATACATACTGTGACGCTGCAGCGTACGATGTCTCGAATAGTTGGACGACTTCGGGAACAGTTCCAGTCCGTGTTCGTTAGTCCATCCACATTCAACTCTGAAGCGACACTCTGCACGACATGTGCTGCGCTGGACCTCAAGAAAATATTATATGATGGCCTTCCCGAAGCAAAGATGATCCCCTTCGGCACTCTTCAGGACATGACTATGAAGAGCGATCGCTGCGCATTTTGTCGACTCGTCGCTGACCTCATTCGGTGTCGCTGGCGTCTTGGCGACTTCCCCGATGCAGATGTCCTGGGAGCCAGCTTTTCTATATCTGCGCATGCTTGCGGTACCATTATTCCTGGTCTTGACAAGAAGAAACGAGTCCATCGCCTGTTTTTCCACACCGCTTCTCGACCACTAGACATAACCATCGCCCTGATTGCCGCCAAAGCAGCTCTTTACTTGGATATACAGTTATTAGAGGAGGACTCTCACAAAGTCGGCCGGTCAAAGGATCTTCATGGTCGCAGAATCAAAGACAAAGTCGACATTCATTTGATCAAGAGATGGATGAAGCTTTGCGAATGCGCACACGGAGAAGCATGCGAGGTCGTGTGGTGGAAGTCTGGACACGGGGTGTTACCCGAGTACGTGAGGATGGTGGACGTGATTCAGATGGCTCTCGTTCGTGCCGGCCAGAACTGCCGCTATGTAGCTCTCAGCTACGTTTGGGGAGGACCTGGCGAAGAGTATTGGACGTCGACCGCAAATGCAGAAGCACGGAAACGTCCCGCTGGGCTGGAAGAGTCCATCCTACCAGCAACAATCTTCGATGCCATCCAGCCCACACGTCAAATTGGCGAACGATACCTATGGGTCGATGCATTATGTATCATCCAAGATAGTCAGGAAGATAAGGCTGCGCAAATACCCATTATGGACCGAGTCTACGGCCGGGCTGCACTCACAGTTATCGCCGCAGCTGGAACGAGTGTTCGGACCGGTCTTCCCGGCATCAAACCAGCATCTCGGACGATCAACCAGCACGTCGAATGTGTCCAAGGACTTCATCTTGCCATTCCACTTCCACCACTTGCGGGGGCGGTCACTGAATCCATCTGGAATACGCGAGGCTGGACCTTCCAGGAAGCCATACTTTCACGCCGCCGGCTATACTTCACCAAGCATCAGATATACTTCGCTTGTGAACAGGACATTTGGTGTGAAGATCTGGTTGCAGAAAGCAAGACACTGCCGGGGTCCTATCATCCGATGAGCTATTCGGAAATAAACAGCTCCTTCGTCTCGTATCCAGGCGCGTCTACGATGAATTTCAAAGTCTATGAAGATGCCATTGAAAAATATACCCAGCGCCACCTGACCGTCGACTCGGATATCATCGCCGCCATAACAGCGTTAACGAACGCGATGACCAGAGCTCTCGAACCTCCTGGCAGCGATTCAAAGGAGGCTTTTCGGTTCGGGATGTGGATGCGAAATCTGGATCTTTCCCTCTTGTGGTACCCTAGATTCGATGCAGTTCATAATCGCCGCATCATGCCCAGCGCTGGCTGCCAATGGTGGCCCTCCTGGGCATGGTCAGGCTGGAAAGGCGCAGTCCACTACGGAAACGAGTCCCACATGTTGGACGGAGCAGATGCCGACCAGCACGATGATCCTGCAGAGTCACTCATTACGGTTTGGCATATAGTCGATGAAGAAGGGTCCATCGTCCGATTGGACGTTAGACGAATCCCAGCAAGCTGGTCTGTCGACGAGGACGCGACGGATTGGCTGGTTCCACCATACAAGTACGCAGCATCTCAAAGCCAACCAAGTGACCCTGTTCTGGGTTTCGTACCCCCAACCGGTACGCTCATTTTTCGCACCCAATGCGCACGCTTCCAAGTCCTGAAATTTGACGACGATGGGTCTCCCACAAAGTCGATTAGAGCTCCGGCTCACGTCATGTTCCATATCATCCCGGTTGATGAAGAATATCCTCATCCAGCTGGGCGCATTGCCCTGCCTGTCTCTACACCATCCCCATCTGTCCTTGAATTCGTCGTGCTTTCTCGGTGTGATGGTGTTAATGGGCTCTGGGACGAGAACAAGTGGGGCGAAAGGTACTACGGGTGTTTATTGCATGTATTGGCAGTGCAACGCGTACGTGATGACTCTCGCGTCAGTGAACGGGTTGGCCTTGGTCTCATTGTTGAATCTGCTTGGATGGAGAGTGGAGCGGAGGAGCGTGTCGTGCTGCTAGCGTGAACGTTGACACTACTACTTACTGGAGTTGCTCATCATCGACCCCACTATCTGTACAGTAACTTCTGTCATATGTAATATATTTATAATTATACCCAGCATTGGTGTACCTACACTGCGGCATTCCAGTGTCTCAATAGCAAAGGTCGGGCTGGGGACGGAAAGGACTCGACATAGGCAGAGTGAGTACCATGGTCAGATATTAAGTATATGTACTTCTCTCAAATTATTAGTACTTGGGTCTGTGAGCAAAATTATCGTTGGATGATAAAAAGGTATGTCCTTATATTCCACTCAGCTAGCGAACAGCGTGGGCATTGACATGAACAGCATCCGACCACTTACTGGTCCGAGTGCAGCCGACGCGACAGCTCAACACAACCGCCAGTGGCAGTGATAAGTTCCTCCAGTCTTTCCTGATTTATTCCTTCAATCATAGGTACAACCCTACATCGGAATGGAAGAGGATGTCTGTTCATACGGTCGACATGCAAACAGAGACTTGGAGAAGTGCAAGACAAGTTACGCATTACTTACATGGCGGCGCCGCTGGAAAACTTGGGCTCTCCGGGGATCTCCACTCCGTTCTGTTGAGCAAAATATGGTATAGGTTCGCAGTTACGATGACCCCTAGCGACAATCATGAAAGCGTACTTGGTCACAGAAGGACCTGGGACTGCTCACCATTTAGAATGTGGAATCCGTTAAAGATGTCGCCATATACGATAGCATGCGGGACCGATTGATCCGGCAGATCGGCAACAAAGGAGAACAAAACCCGATGTCACTTACAAAGAGGGTCATAAGAATGGCGTCGAGAACGCATGGCAATGAGGGTCCCAGACTCCCTGGGACAAGTCATTCACTACTAGTATGTAGAAAGCCATCGCACTTGGCAAGTATACTCACCCAGTCACTGAGCCTGTTGAAACTTCAAAACCCCCATGGACAAAAAGCACTTATAATACAGTACTTACAACCGATCTGTCTAGCGTTAATTGGTAGATCATCGTGACTCATGCACTGAACAACTCGCCATGCAACTTTGCGATTACGCAGAGGCCCATTGAATATCTATCTTGCAACTGTTTGAAGAACTTCGGTTCTCAAACAGTCCGGAAGTTCCCGCCCGTTGTGGCCAGAGTCCTTCCCTACACCCATCTCCTACAACAACTTCCTCCTCCATATGGTCCTGTCTGTGGCCCCGCGCCTTTGGTATCCCAGAACTCAAGCACATGTTCACCGTAGATCTCAACCATGTCAAGTTCCGGAACTACGGCCCCGATCTCACCTTGCAGCATGCATTTGTCTCAGAACGACCCTGAGAGGTTGGCGGTTCCATTTCTGAAGTGGCACTGAAACAGAAGCAGCTTACTCCGTCAAGGAACCAGGCCGTTACACTTACGCCACGTTTGAGACATTGCCCCCGTCTACCTAAGACGTGGTTGAGTTCAGACATACAGGTTCGTCATATCACTCACCTGCCAATCGAGCAAAGATTTCTCAAAATGAAGTAGGCTATAAGACCCTTTATAAAATGGCGAATTCCGCTGCCTATGGAGTTCCAAGGTTTCAATGTCGTCCATGACTACTTTAATCATTGCAAGCGCTGTTGTCTTTGGGTCCATAACGCTGTTCTACATCGGCAAACGGCTTCTCGGGAATACAAAGCGTACTCTTCCATTACCCCCCGGTCCTCCTGGTATACCGTGGATTGGAAATGTTACTGGAATCGACACGAATGCGCCATGGTTAACCTACCGCGAGTGGGCAAAAACATACGGTAAGGGTCGTTGCACACTGAGATAGTACCTTTCACTCACGTATTGTTCTTGCAGGTGACATAGTCCATTCTCGAATATTGGGCAAGGATATCATCATTGTCAACTCGGAGAAAGTCGCCAAGGATCTATTTGATAAACGTTCCTCAAACAATTCAGACCGTCCATACTTTATTACCAGCGACCTGTAAGTACTTTGTGTCACGTCTTACGGAAAATACAGGCGTGGCTTATTATGTTAGGTGTGGACTAGGCTTCAACTCTGTACTTTTGTCTTACGGCGACAGATGGCGGCTTCACAGACGGTTTTTCCACCAGACCTTTCGGGCGGATGCAGTACACAGATTCATACCCTTTCAGCATCGCAGAGCATGCCGGTTCCTCCAACGCCTGTCCAGTACCCCAAACCAACTCGATCAACATGTTTTCGAGTGCGTACCTGAGGTCGAGTCCAGTGATATCACGATTTGACATGACGTCCAGATACACTTCGTCGGTTGTTCTAAATGGCGCATATGATTACGATCCCCAATCCTGTGACGATGAACTCGTCAGGATTGCGGCCAAGGTGCTCGAAACTGTGGTAGCTGTTGTCCGTCCCGAGGTCGCGATCGTTGTTGCCACTTTCCCTATACGTAAGTAAATCGGATGCCTCTCTTATTCTTCAGAAAAATACCAGTTCTCTTCCAGTGCTGAAGCTTCCCGAATGGTTTCCGGGCATGTCATTCAAAACGGAGATGGCACATGCGAAAGAGCTTACAAGGCGATATGTCGAGACGGCATTCGAGTATTCCTTAGAACGAGTGGTAAGCTTCACATATGATATTCCTTTCATCCATTCAATGTTTCATGAAGCGGGACTGCAGCATTGCGCCATCCATGGTACAGGATGGAATAAGGAATAAGGAATCAAAAGGAGCAGTGCCAGATGATTCGTGGATGAAAGAACTCAAGGAAGCAGCCGCGACCGCTTTTTTGGGTGCGTATTGCAATTGCTGGTTTGATTCTTCAAGTGAATCGCCGATATTCTCTACTTTAACAATAGCTGGATCTGAAACGGTACATGCATATTTTATTTTCACGAAGATTTAGCATTAACAACGCTGTGTCGGAAACAGTCCCACTCCCTCTTGATGACGTTCTTCCTGATGATGATGCTACACCCGGAGGCACAAGAAAAGGCCCAGTCTCAAATTGATGCCATAGTAGGCAAGAACAGGTTGCCGACAAAGGATGATCGACCGTCCTTGCCGTTTGTAGACGCTATTTTTTGGGAAACGCTCAGATATTGCCCCATTGTCCCTCTGTGTGAGTGACCTCAAACCTTGGCTCGCTTCACTGAATCCCTGAATCGCGCAGCGGTTCCCCATGCGGCAGTAGAGGACGACGTGTATTGCGGATTTCACATTCCCAGAGGCAAGCGAAGTGTATTCTCTTTGAGTGGCTGGGTGATATTAATACCCACTTGCAGGTGCTTTCTTGATAGCGAACCTGTGGTCAGTGCGCCTGAGACCTAGTTTACTTATCAGACCTTTTGGTGATTCGCTTTGGCAGGTCAATGGCACATGACGAATCTAGATACCCCAACTCAGAGTCGTTCATACCAGAGCGATTCCTTGACAACGACGGTTCCCTTAAACCCAACGACATGGAACACATCGCATTTGGATTTGGTCGACGGATCTGTGTTGGGAGACGCTTTGCTGACACGTCCGTATGGGCGGTGATGGCCAAAGTGTTGGCCGTCTTCAAGATCCTCAAACCCTTGGATGAGAAGGGAGTCGAGATGTCTATCGAGCCGAAATTTTCGAGCGGTATCAGCGTGTAAGTGGTTGGATTTTTCTATTTGTGATTTGACGTGGTGTTGACTTTGCACGCAGACGGCCACTTCCATTCGAATGCAGAATCGTGCCTCGAATGCCGGGTATGGACTCTGAGAAGCTGGAAGAGTTGATTGCCGCGAGCACTCCTTGAAGTCAGGCTGTTTGTACACTAGCGGATCAAATTTCTTCTGAGATGATTGTGCGAGTTCGTCGGACATTTGCATGAGGATTGGGACGTTGGCAGCCCAGACAGTTGTCATCGTGTGCTTAGTACGACATGTAGTAAGTAGTTCAAACTTCAAGCTTCAAATCTGCAAATTGCAACCATGCCAAGGCCATTGTCGCAAGTTTCCTCGTCCGCCATATTGATACTGTACTACCAATAATCGGCACGTTTGTCTCCCAGAGATGCCCGCTCCGCGTTGTAACTTCTAGCCGCGCAAACTTGAAGGTGTACGGTCGAGGCTGAGTGACACAATTTCTTCCAGGTTCAAGATGTACTCAATGACTCGACATTCAAGCGTCGTACACGACCGCGCAGAGGGTCGATCATGAGTATTCCCTCAACTGTGCGTCCTCGGTACAGCTCAACACCTGTCCAGGGGTTCCCGCCCATCGTGACCATTACGTGACCCTATTTCCACGGTAACTCCTCCCAAACACGGTCCCATCTGCGGCCCCAAGTCTTTGGTATCCCAGAACTCAAGTACATGCTCACCGTCGATACGTCAAGCTCTGAAACTAAAGCCCCGATCTCATCTTGCTGCCAGGACAGGCATGCATCTGTTTCAGAGCGACCCTGAGAGGTTGGCACTTCAATCCCTGAAGTCTTCATGTCTGGTACTAAAGCTTACTCCGTAAGGAACCAGGACGTTACACTTACGCCACATTCAAGTTTGAGACATCACCTCTGACTACCGTCTAAGGCATCACCGAGTTCAGACATACAGGACCGTAATATCATCACTTGACCGCCAACTAAACAGATATTGCTCAAAATGGGACAATAATAAAGCCTTCTATAAAATGGAGAATTCTACTGCCTATGAAGCTTCAAGGTCTCAATGCCATCCATGATCAGTTCAACCATTGCGTGCGCTGTTACCTTTGGGTGCGTGATACTGTTCTACGTCGGTAGACGGCATCTCGGGAATACAAAGCGCACTCCTCCATTACCCCCCGGTCCTCCTGGTATACCGTGGATTGGAAATGTCATTGGAATCGACACGAATGCACCATGGCTGACCTACTGCGAATGGGCAAAGACATATGGTGGGAGTCGTTGCAGGCTAAGATAGTACCTTTCATTTACTATTGTTCCTGCAGGCGATATAGTTCATTCTCGGATATTGGGCAAGGACATCATCATCATCGATTCGGAGAAGGTCGCAAAGGATTTATTCGACAAACATTCCTCAAATAATTCAGACCGTCCATACTTTATTACCAATGACTTGTAAGTGCCTCGCGTCATGACAGCGGATTCAACCAGGCTTATTACGCTAGGTGTGGACTAGATTTCAGTTCTGCACTTCTGCCCTACGGCGATAGATGGCGGATCCACCGACGGTTTTTCCATCAGACCTTTCGGGCGGATGCAGTACACAGATTCATTCCCTTTCAACACCACAGAGCATGCCAGTTCCTCCGACAGCTGTCCAGTGCCCCAAACCAACTCGATCAACATGTTTTTGAGTGCGTATCCGAGGTCGAATTCAGTGATATCACGACCTGACATGACGTCCAGATACACTTCGTCGGTTGTTCTAAACGGCGCATATGATTACGACCCCCAATCCCGCGACGATGAACTCATCAAGATTGCGGTCAAGGTACTCGAAACTGCGGTAGCTGTTATCCGTCCCGAGATCACGATCATTGTTGCTGCCTTCCCAATGCGTAAGTGAACCAAAAGCTTATCTTACTAATTAGAAGTTCACGTTTTACAGTGCTCAAATTGCCTGCATGGTTTCCGGGCATGTCATTTAAAACGGAGATGGCACATGCGAACAAGCTTACAAAACGATATGTCGAGACCGCATTCGAGTATTCTTTACAAAGAGTGGTAAGCTTCACATGTGATACGCAACTCTTCCTTTCAATATTTCATACAGCGGGAGTGCATCATTGCTCCATCCATGGTGCAAGATGGAATGCGGAATATGGGGTCAAAAAGATTGGTACCGGATGAAGCTTGGATGAGAGAACTCAAGGGAGCAGCTGCCACCGCTTTTTTGGGTGCGTATCGCATACGCTGGTTTGATTCTTCAACTAAATCGCTGACATTCTCTACTTTAATATAAGTTGGATCTGAAACAGTACGTGCATATTCTATATTCAAGAGTACATACTTCGCATTAACAGCGTTGTGTCGGAAACAGTCCCACTCCCTTTTGGTGTCGTTCTTCTTGATGATGATGCTACACCCGGAGGCACAAGAAAAGGCCCAGGCTCAAATAGATGCCATAGTAGGCAAGAACAGGTTGCCGACAATGGATGATCGACCATCCTTGCCGTTCGTAGGTGCCATTTTTCGGGAAACACTCAGATATTGCCCCGTTGCTCCTCTGTGTGAGTGTCCTCGAACCTGAGCTCTCTTCATTGAATCCCTGAATCGCGCAGCGGTTCCCCATGCGGCAGTGGAGGACGACGTGTGTTGCGGATTTCACATTCCCAAAGGCAAGTGAAGTGTATTCTCCTTGAGTGGCTGAATGTTATTAATACCCGTTTGCAGGTGCTTTCTTGATAGCGAACCTGTGGTCAGTGCGCCTAGGACCTAGTCCGCTTATAACGGATCCCTTGATGATTTACTTTGGCAGGTCGATGGCACATGATGAATCTAGATATCCCAATCCAGAGTCGTTCAAACCGGAGCGATTCCTCGACGACGATGGTTCTCTTAAACCGAACGACATGGAACACATCGCATTTGGATTTGGTCGACGGATCTGTGTTGGAAGACACTTTGCTGACGCGTCCGTATGGGCGGTGATGGCCAAAGTGTTGGCCGTCTTCAAGATCCTCAAACCCTTGGATGAGAACGGAGCCGAGATGTCTATCGAGCCGAAATTTTCGGGCGGTCTCACCGTGTGAGTGGTCGGATTTTTCTGTTTGAGATTTGACATGGTGTTGATTTTGTTCCCAGACGGCCACTTCCATTCGAATGCAGGATTGTACCTCGAATGCCGGGTATGGACGCCGAGAAACTTGAAGAGTTAATCGCTGCGAGCACTCCTTAGGTCACTTGCGCGCTAGTGTCGTCGCTCGTCCTCGTGCGAGTTCGCGGCACGTTTGTATCATGGTTCGAGAGGGTCACGAGTCATGTAGATGCAGTTGTATAATTCATGTGGTCGACGATATCCTCGTTTATACATCTCATAGGGCACTGAGGTCACAGACGAGGCAGCTCGTAGCTCGGGTCCCGCCGCACAGAGCAGCCGAGATGGCCGTGGCGACATCGAAGTCGACCGCGCATACTCACAGGCCGACGAAGAACGTCGAGCGCACGAGTGCGTCGACGAACAGACGAGTCGAGTGAGGACGAGGCCACAACGGTGACGCCAAATCTACCCCAGAGCACGTAGTTCGAGAGGGAGTGCATAGGACAAGCGAGCGACGGCAACATTGGGCTGACCGTACGCGAACCAGACGAGGCCAAGGCCACTCGGGACCAAGGCAAAACGTCGACGACGAGCGCGTCGCGCGACCACCCAGCCAACATGGAGATGACAGAGCCAGCGAGACCGTCAGAAGACCCTGCGGGCGCGACGGGCGACGGTAATCGTCGTCCAGACGCACCCACAGAATCGCCCGACATGCCTGAAGGGACGGGAGGACAAGGTAGTGAACAGAGGGTCGAGGAGGACGAGTCGAGCGTCGAGAGCGTCGATAGACAGCGCAGGTGGCACAGACGATGACGACGAAACGCGTCAACCGGAGAAACTCGCCAAACCAGCGAATCGCGCACAGTCACCAGACAAAGTGCACGAACCAGCGCGCCAACCCGTAGGCAGTTAGTTCGAGTAAGGTGGCGAACTGACCGGGTGGCAATAGCACGAACGCGCAGGCGCAGAAACCAACGTGGAGGTCGTAGGTACGTGTCAGGACGTTCAGAACGAGACGGAGAGGTCGATAACGTGTCGGGAACCGTCGATTGAGGGAGAGAGAAGAAGCGCGACCGCGCGAGGGCGATCGTCGCCGCGAGCTGACGAACACGGTCAGCGCGACGTAACAGCCGTAGATGACGTACCTATGGATCCCCCGTATCCTCTACCACCACCCGACGAGCCAGTGAACCGACCATACGAGCCCCAGAGCTCACAGCTTGAGGGGAAGAGGTCACTCACGAGCTCCGAAGTCGCACGTACCAGCTCCGAAGCGGACACGTCGAGAGCGTAATTACGTGACGAGGACGCCAGGAACTGACAGAACCTGCCAAGCAAGTTAGAACGGGTGCAAGAACACCTGGAGCAGTGCGAGGAAAACTCACTCAGGAATACTCCAGAGGACCCAGATGAGCCAAGCGAAACGGCTGCACTAGGCGAACTCCAGGACAACAATAAAGGCCCTGATGAGGACGAAAAGCGGCGCAACGACGCAGCAAACGCGTCGTGTCGAGATACAGACCGGGGAGGCCATAGAGTGTGGCAGAACCCGTCGAGGGCTGTTGGGGGCGCTGAATCGATGAAGAAGATGTCGAGGACGATGGTAGATGATGCCGTATTGATGGCGCAGCGAGTCGAAACGGGTTGAAATGAAGTCGCTAGCTGAATACCAGACGGATCAGCACGAGCAGCGCCAGCGCACGACAACGGGCGTACCTTGGCCATCCAACCCACTTGCAAACTATCCTAGACGACCTCACACCAATCCAAACCCACCGCGTCGTCGAGGACGACTCAAAATGAAGCCTACAAGGGTCAGTAATACCAGAGCATACGGACGCGTTAAGACCGAATCGGACGAGTCTGATGCATAATATACATACCTTGTATATTGACTGGACGCGATGAAGGAGCAATCCCGAGGCATGAAACGCGAAGAGGAGAGATTGAGGTCAACTGCGCTCTTGGACAGCGTTGTGAGCACGACTAGGACTTGCCACACGTTCATCACAATGATTCACATAGAAGAATTCCCAGGCAGAGCGATGAAAAAGTCAGGTGACACTTTGCTGATGAATCATAAAGCCTTCTATAAGTGGAGATTTCTATTGCCTATGGAGCCTCAAGGTCTCAATGCCGTCCACAATTAGTTCAACCATTGCGTGCGCTGTTGCCTTTGAGCGCGTAACACTGTTCTACGTTAGTAGACGCCATCTCAGGAATACAAAGCGCACTCCCCCGGTCCTCCTGGTATACCGTGGATTGGAAATGTCATTGGAATCGACACGAGTGCACCATGGCTAACCTACCGCGAATGGGCAAAAACATACGGTGGGAGTCGTTGCAGGCTAAGATAGTACCTCTCACTTACATATTGTTCCTGCAGGCGATGTAGTTCATTCTCGAGTATTGGGCAAGGACATCATCATCATCGATTCGGAGAAGGTCGCCAAGGATTTATTCGATAAACATTCCTCAAACAATTCAGACCGTCCATACTTTATCACCAACGACTTGTGAGTGTCTCGCGTCATACCTGATAGCGGATTCAATCAAACTTACTACGCTAGGTGTGGACTAGATTTCAATTCTGCGCTTCTGCCCTACGGCGATAGATGGCGGATCCACCAACGGTTTTTCCATCAGACCTTTCTGGCGGGTGCGGTACACAGATTCATTCCCTTTCAACACCGGAGAGCATGCCGGTTACTCCAACGCCTGTCCAGTACCCCAAACCAACTCGATCAACATGTTTTCGGGTGCGTACCTGAGGTCGAGTCCAGTGATATCACGATTTGACACGACGTCCAGATACACTTCCTCGGTTGTTCTAAACGGTGCATATGATTACGACCCCCAATCCCGCGACGATGAACTCATCAGGATTGCGGTCAAGGTGCTCGAAACTGCGGTAGCTGTTATCCGTCCCGAAGTCGCGATCATTGTTGCCACTTTCCCTATACGTAAGTAAATCAGATGCCTCTCTTATTATTCAAAAAAATACCAGTTCTCTTCCAGTGCTGAAGCTTCCCGAATGGTTTCCGGGCATGTCATTCAAAACGGAGATGGCACATGCGAAAGAGCTTACAAAACGATATGTCGAGACAGCATTCGAGTATTCTTTAGAACGAGTGGTAAGCTTCACGTATGATATTCCATTTATCCGCTCAATTTTTCATGAAGCGGGACTGCAGCATTGCGCCATCCATGGTACAGGATGGAATAAGGAATAAGGAACTAAAAGGGACAGTGTCAGATGATGCGTGGATGAAAGAACTCAAGGAAGCAGCCGCGACCGCTTTTTTTGGTGCGTATTGCAGTTCCTGGTTTGATTCTTCAAGTAAATCGCTGAATTTTTCTACTTGAATAATAGCTGGATCTGAAACGGTACATGCATATTCTATATTCACGAAAACTTCGCATTAACAGCACTGTGTTGGAAACAGTCCCACTCCGTCCTGATGACGTTCTTCCTGATGATGATGCTACACCCGGAGGCACAAGGAAAGGCCCAGGCTCAAATCGATGCCATAGTAGGCAAGAACAGGTTGCCGACAATGGATGATCGACCGTCCTTGCCGTTCGTAGATGCCATTTTTCGGGAAACGCTCAGATATTGCCCTGTTGCTCCTCTGTGTGAGTGACCTCGAACCTCAGCTCTCTTCACTGAATCCCTGAATCGCGCAGCGGTTCCCCATGCGGCGGTGGAGGATGACGTGTATTGCGGATTTCACATTCCAAAAGGCAAGTGAAGTGTATTCTCCTTGAGTGATTGAGTGTTATTAATACCTGCTTGCAGGTGCTTCCTTAATAGCGAACCTGTGGTCAGTGTGCCTAAGACTTGGTCCGCTTATAACAGATCCCTTGATGATTTGCTTTGGCAGGTCGATGGCACATGACGAATCTAGATACCCCAACCCAGAGTCGCTCATACCAGAACGATTCCTTGACGACGATGATTCCCTTAAACCCAACGACACGGAACATATCTCATTTGGATTTGGTCGACGGATCTGTGTTAGGAGACACTTTGCTGACACGTCCGTATGGGCGGTGATGGCCAAAGTGTTGGCCGTCTTCAAGATCCTCAAACCCCTGGATGAGAACGGAGTCGAAGTATCTATCGAGCCGAAATTTTCTAGCGGTATCAGCGTGTGAGTGGTTGGATATTTCTATTTGCGATTTGACGTAGTGTTAACTTTGTACACAGACGGCCACTTCCATTCGAATGCAAGATCGTGCCTCGAATGCCGGGTATGGACTCCGAGAAGCTGGAAGAATTGCTCGCCGCGAGCACTCCTTGAAGTCAGGTTGTCTATACACTAGTGGATCAAAATTCTTCTGAGATGATGGTGCGAGTTCGTCGGACATTTGCATGAGGATTGGAATGTTGGCAGCCCAGACAGTTGTCATCGCGTGCTTAGTACGACATGTAGTAAGTAGCTCAAACTTCAAGCTTCAAATTTGAAACTGCATTGTACGTATTGCACTGAAGAGCAAGTTGAATCTGCGACCATGCGGACGGATACGATACTAGAACAGTAGTGATGAATACATCGGCCGCCATCGCAGAATTACCTTTACATCATCAATTGTCGCCGCACTCGCTGCTAACTCGTGTAACCTGTCGCGCTCGTCGCAGACAACCATTTATCTAGTCGCGTCCATCCGCAGACTTTCTCATCGCTCACGACCTGTCGCCCACCGCGACTCCACCACTTCACGGCCTCACGACCTCTCTCAATCTTCCTCTCTCGGCTACGACGAATCCCACCCGCGTTCCTCCTCCCTCTCTCATCGGGTAACACCCGCGACATCTCGACTCAGGCTCTGTACGGCTTCAAGAACCGTTGCACATGCCAAGGCATTGTCACAAGTTTCCTCGTCCGCCATACTGATACTCGTACACGACCGCGCCGGGAGACGACCAAAAAATATTTGATACAGCTCAACACCAGTCCAGAAGTTCCCGCCCATCGTGACCACTATGTGACCCTATTTCTACGGCGGAAACTCCTCCCAAACACAGTCCCATCTGCGGCCCCAAGTCTTTGGTATCCCAGAACTCAAGTACATGCTGACCGTCGACATGTCAAGTTCCAAGGCTAAAGCTCCGATCTCATCTTGTTACCAGGACAGGCATGCATTTGTTTCAGAGCGACCCTGAGAGGTTGGCGCTTCAATCCCTGAAGTCCTCATGTCTGGCAAGTACTAAAGCTTATTCCGTAAGGAGCTGAGACGTTACACTTACGCCACATTCAAGTTTGAGACATTACCTCTGACTACCTAAGACATCGCCGAGTTCAGACATACAGGTCCGTAATATCGTCACTTGACCGCCAACTGAACAAAGATTGCTCAAAATGGGACAATAATAAGGCCTTCTATAAAACGGATAATTCTACTGCCTATGGAGCTTCCAGGTTTCAATGCCGTCCATGATTAGTTCAACCATTGCGTGCGCTGTTGCCTTTGGGTGCGTAACACTGTTCTACGTCGGTAGACGGCTTCTCGGGAATACAAAGCGTACTCTTCCATTACCCCCCGGTCCTCCTGGCATACCATGGATTGGGAATGTCACTGGAATCGACACGAATGCACCATGGCTAACCTACCGCGAATGGGCAAAAACATACGGTGGGAGTCGTTGCACACTAAGATAGACCTTTCACTTACATATTGTTCCTGCAGGCGATATAGTCCATTCTCGGATATTGGGCAAGGATATCATCATCGTCAACTCGGAGAAAGTCGCCAAGGATCTATTCGATAAACATTCCTCAAACAATTCAGACCGTCCATACTTTATTACCAATGATTTGTGAGTGCTTCGTGTCACGTCTGACGGCAAATTCAGGTGGGCTTATTATGTTAGGTGTGGATTAGATTTCAATTCTGCACTTCTTCCCTATGGTGACAAGTGGCGGCTTCACAGACGGTTTTTCCATCAGACCTTTAGGGCGGATGCGGTACACAGATTCATTCCCTTTCAGCACCGCAGAGCATGCCGGTTCCTCCGACAGCTGTCCAGTACCCCAAACCAACTCGATCAACATGTTTTCGAGTACGTATCCGAGGTTGAGTCCAATGATATCATGATCTGACATGACGTCCAGGTACACCTCCTCGGTTGTTCTAAACGGCGCATATGATTACGACCCCCAATCCCATGACGACGAACTCATTAAGATTGTGGCAAAAGTGCAAGAAGTTGGATTATCCGTTGTGCGTCCCGAGATCACGATTATTGTTGCCACCTTCCCAATGCGTAAGTGAATCGGATGTTTGTCTTACTAGTTAGAAATTTACGTTTTCCAGTGCTAAAGTTACCCGCATGGTTTCCGGGCATGTCATTCAAAACGGAGATGGCACATGCGAAAGAGCTTACAAAACGATATGTCGAGACAGCATTCGAGTACTCTTTAGAACGAGTGGTAAGCTTCACGTATGATATCCCATTCATTTATTCAGTGTTTCATGAAGCGGGACTGCAGCATTGCGCCATCCATGGTACAGGATGGAATAAGGAATAAAGAATCAAAAGGGACAGTGCCAGATGATGCGTGGATGAAGGAACTCAAGGGAGCAGCTGCCACTGCTTTTTTGGGTGCGCATCGCATACGATGGTTTGATTCTTCAAGTAATCACTGACATCCCCTACTTTAATATAAGCTGGATCTGAAACGGTACATGCATATTCTATATTCACGAAAACTTCGCATTAACAGCGCTGTGTCGGAAACAGTCCCACTCCGTCTTGATGGCGTTCTTCCTGATGATGATGCTACACCCGGAGGTACAAGAAAAGGCCCAGTCTCAAATTGATGCCATAGTAGGCAAGAACAGGTTGCCGACAATGGATGATCGACCATCCTTGTCGTTCGTAGATGCCATTTTTCGGGAAACACTCAGGTATTATCCCATTGTCCCTCTGTGTGAGTGACCCCGAACCATAGCTCTCTTCACTGAATCCCTGAATCGCGCAGCGGTTCCCCATGCAGCAGTGAAAGACGACGTGTATTGCGGATTCCACATTCCCAGAGGCAAGTGAAGTGTATTCTCCTTGAGTGGCTGAACGTTATTAATACCCGTTTGCAGGTGCTTTTTTGATAGCGAACCTGTGGTCAGTGTACCTGAGACCTAGTCCGCTTATAACGGATCCCTTGATAATTTGCTTTGGCAGGTCAATGGCACATGACGAATCTAGATACCCTAACCCAGAGTTGTTCACACCAGAGCGATTCCTCAGTGACGACGGTTCCCTTAAACACAACGACATGGAACATATCGCGTTCGGATTTGGTCGGCGGATCTGTGTCGGGAGACACTTTGCTGACACGTCCGTATGGGCGGTGATGGCCAAAGTGTTGGCCGTCTTCAAGATCCTCAAACCCTTGGATGAGAACGGAGTCGAGATGTCTATCGAGCCGAAATTTTCGAGCGGTCTCAGCGTGTGAGTGGTTGGATCTTTGTGTTTGGGATTTGACATGATGTTGATTTTATTCCCAGACGGCCACTTCCGTTCGAATGTAGGATTGTACCTCGAACGCCGGGTATGGACGTCGAGAAGCTGGAAGAGCTAATTGCCGCGAGCAATCCTTAGATCACTTGCGTGTTAGTGTCGTTGCTCGTCCTTGTGCGAGTTCGCGGCACATTTGTATTATGGTTCGGGATAGTCACGAGTCGTGTAGATGCAGTTGTACAATTCATGTGGTTGACGATATCCTTGTTTATACATCTCATGGGGCACTGAGGTCACAGACGAGGCAGCTCGTAGCTCGGGTCCCGCCGCACAGAGCAGCCGAGATGGTCGCGGCGACATCGAAGTCGACCACGCATACTCACCGGCCGACGAAGAACGTCGAGCGCACGAACGTGTTGACGAACAGACAAGTCGAGTGGAGACGAGGCCACAAGGGTGACACCAAGTGCACCCCAGAGCACGTGGTTTGAGGGGGAGTGCATAGGACAAGCGAGCGACGGCAGCGTTGGACTGACCGTACGCGAACCAGACGAAGCCAAGGCTACTCTGGACCAAGGCAAAACGTCGATGACGAGCCGACACGGGGACGACGGACGCAGCGAGACCGTCGGAAGACCCTGCGGACGCGACGGGCGGCGATGATCGTCGTCCAGACGCACCCACAGAGTCGCCCGACATGCCTGAGACGGGAAGACAAGGTGGTTAGCAGAGAATGGTCGAGGAGGACGAGCCGAGCGTCGAGAGCGTCGATAGAGAGCGCAGGTGGCACGGACGACGACGAAACGCGTCAACCGGAGAAACTCGCCAAACCACCGGATCGCGCATAGTCACCAGACAAAGTGCATGAACCGGCGCGCCAACGCGTAGGCAGTTAGTTCGAGCAAAGTGGCGAACTGACTGGGTGGCAATGGCACGAACGCGCAGGCGCAGGGACCAACAGGGAGGTCGTAAGCACGTGCCTGGACGTCCAGAACGAGACGGAGAGGTCGACAACGTGTTGGGAACTGTCGATCGAGGGGGAGAGAAGAAGCGCGACCGCGCGAGGGCGATCGACGTCGCGAGCTGACGAACACGATCAGTGCGACATAACAGCCGTAAATGATATACCTATGGATCCCCCATACCACTACCCGACGAGCTAGTGAACCAACCGCACGAGTCCCAGAGCTTGCAGCTCGAGGGGAGGAAGTCAGTCACGAACTCCGAAGATGCACGTACCAGCTCCGAAGCGGACGCGTAGAGGGCGTCATTGCGTGACGAGGACGCCAGGAGCCGGCAAAAGAACCTGCCAAGCAGGTTAGAACCAGTCCAAGAACACTTGGAGCAGTGGGAAGAAAACTCACCCAGGAATGCTCCAGAGGATCCAGATGAGCCGGGTGGCGAAACGGCTGCATTAGGCGAACTACAGGGCCACAATAGAAGTCCTGAGGAGGACGGAAAGCAGCGCGACGACGCAACAAACGCGTCGTATCGAGATACAGACCCGGGAGGCCATAGAGTGGAGCAGGACATGTCGAGGCCCGTTGAGGGCTGTTAGGGGCGCCGAATCGATGAAGAAGATGTCGAGGACGATGGTGGATAATGCCGTATTGATGACGCAGCGAGTCGAAACGGGTCGAAATGAAGCCGCTAGCTGAATACCAGACGGGTCAGCACGAGCAGCGCCAGCGCACGACAACGGGCGTACCTTGGCCATCCAACCCACTTGCCAATCATCCCAGATGACCTGACACCAATCCAAACCCACTGCATCGTCGAGGACGACTCAAAACGAAGCCTACAAGGGTCAGTAACACCGGATGGACTGACCAGGACATACGATCGTGTCAAGACCGAATCGGACGAGTCCGATGGATTACATACCATGTATGTTGACTGGAGGCGACGAAAGAGCGATCCCGAGGTGCGAAACGCGAAGACGAGAGATCGAGGCCAATTGTTGCGCTCTTGGACGGTGCTGAGCCTGTGAGCCGCGACTTGCCATATCAGGATGCGTCGCCCACTCACGTTCACCGTTCTGAGGAACATTTCAGATAGGTATTTTCTATTTTACCTTTCTATTCATTTCACTACAGTACACCCACTTCCGTCTGAGGGGGGGTGTTGGAGTTAGCAAACGGTGAGTGGTTGTGCAGCCACCTTGTTATATTTTCCTCCGTCATTCTATGCATACCTTTTTGGAGGGGTGATCTCTCGTTAATCATTGGCCAGGTGCCCGGTCTCTAATATGTATGACGAAATGATGAAAATTCTGGCTGGCGAGTAATTCATCACCCAGGCTGACGACGAATTAACCCTTTGTCAGACTTGTGATGATATGTGATCACGCATTACGGGCTGACTTGCCCACCATAAAGCAGGCAGAGCGATGAAAAAGTCAGGTGACATTTTGATGATGAATAAGGCCTTCCATAAGATGGAGAATTCTACAGCCTCACGGTCTTAATGCCATCCATGATTAGTTCAACTATTGTGTGTGCTGTTGCCATTGGGTGCGTAACACTGTTCTACGTCGGTAGACGGCTTCTCGGAAATACAGGGCGTACTCTTCCATTACCCCCCGGTCCTCCTGGCATACCATGGATTGGAAATGTCACTGGAATTGACATGAATGCACCATGGCTGACCTACCGCGAATGGGCAAAAACATACGGTGGGAGTAGTTGCACGCTAAGATAGTACCTTTCACTTACATATTGTTCCTACAGGCGATATAGTTCATTCTCGAATATTGGGCAAGGATGTCATCATCATCGACTCGGAGAAGGTCGCAAAGGATTTATTTGATAAACATTCCTCAAACAATTCAGACCGTCCACACTTTATTACCAACGACTTGTAAGTGTCTCGCGTCCGTCATGCCTGATAGCGGATTCAATCAGACTTATTACGCTAGGTGTGGGCTAGATTTCAATTCTGCACTTCTGCCCTACGGTGATAGATGGCGGATCCACCGACGGTTTTTCCATCAGACCTTTCGGGCGGATGCAGTACATAGATTCATACCCTTTCAACACCACAGAGCATGCCGGTTCCTCCGACAGCTGTCCCGTACCCCAAACCAACTCGATCAACATGTTTTCGAGTGCGTATCCGAGGTCGAGTCCAGTGATATCACAACCTGACATGACGTACAGATACACTTCCTCGGTTATTCTGAACAGCGCATATGATTACGACCCCCAATCCCATGAGGACGAACTCATCAAGATGGCGACAAAAGTGCAAGAAGTTGGATTATCCGTTGTGCGTCCCGAGATCACGATCATTGTTGCCACCTTCCCAATGCGTAAGTGAATCGAACGCTTATCTTATTAGTTAGAAACTTACGTCTTCTAGTACTAAAGTTACCTGCATGGTTTCCGGGCATGTCATTCAAAAGGGAGATGGCGCGTGCGAACAAGCTTACAAAACGATATGTCGAGACGACATTTGAGTATTCTTTACGAAGAGTGGTAGGTTTCACATATGACACTCAATTCTTCTTTTCAATATTTCATACAGCGGGACTGCATCATCGCTCCATCCATGGTGCAAGATGGAATGCGGAATATGGGGTCAAAAGGAACGGTACCGGATGAAGCGTGGATGAGAGAACTCAAGGGAGCAGCTGCCACCGCTTTTTTAGGTGTGTATAGTATATGCTACTTTTTCCCTCAGTCACTCACATTCTCCACTTATAGCCGGGTCTGACACAGTGCGTGGACGTATACTTGTGGAGACTTTGCATTCACTGCTCTGTGTTGGAAACAGTCCCGCTCCCCCTTGATGACGTTCTTTCTGATGATGATGCTACACCCGGAGGCACAAGAAAAGGCCCAGGTTCAAATCGATGCCATAGTAGGCAAGAACAGGTTACCCACAATGGATGATCGATCGTTCCTGCCATTCGTAGATGCCATTTTTCGGGAAACGCTCAGATATTGCCCCGTTGCTCCTCTGTGTGAGTGGCCTCGAAACTGAGCTCTCTTCACTGAATCCCTGAATCGCGCAGCGGTTCCCCATGCGGCAGTGGAGGATGACGTGTATTGTGGATTTCACATTCCAAAAGGCAAGTGAAGTGTATTCTCCTTGAGTGGCTGAGTGTTATTAATACTCGTTTGCAGGTGCTTTCTTGATAGCGAACCTGTGGTCAGTACCCCTAGGACCTAGTCCGCTTATAACGGATCCCTAGATGATTTACTTTGGCAGGTCGATGGCACACGACGAATCTAGATACCCCAACTCAGAGTCGTTCATGCCAGAGCGATTCCTCGACGACGACGGTTCTCTTAAACCGAACGACATGGAACATATCACATTTGGATTCGGTCGACGGATCTGTGTTGGAAGACACTTTGCTGACACGTCCGTATGGGCAGTAATGGCCAAAGTGTTGGCCGTCTTCAAGATCCTCAAACCCTTGAATGAGAACGGGACCGAGCTGTCTATCGAGCCGAAATTTTCGAGTGGTATCACTGTGTGAGTGGTCGAATCTTTGTGTTTGGGATTTGACATGATGTTGATTTTGTTCCCAGACGGCCACTTCCGTTCGAATGCAGGATTATACCTCGAACGCCGGGTATGGACGCCGAGAAGCTGGAAGAGCTAATTGCCGCGAGCAACCCTTAGATCACTTGCGCGCTAGTGTCGTTGCTCGTCTTTGTGAGTTCGCGACACGTTTGTATTATGGCCTGGGACAGTCACGAGGCTTGAAGATGCAATTGTACAACTTATGTAGTGGATGATCTCGTTTATATATCTCATGGAGGTATCCCTTTCACAAGGGAGTGGATAATGACGTCTAGATGAACCATTCTAAGACTCATTGGCGATAACTGCATCCATTGTTCCATCCGTCTTGGCTCTTCTTGGCTTGCCCCCGTCTCAGTTCACGTTGACACTGGTCGAAGATGAACTCAGTGACTGCAACGACGGGGGTCAATATCGTGATGCGGGCGGCCCGAGGGCGCAAACGGTTCCAACTTCGGTTCATGCAAGGTCTCGAGACGGTTAGGGCATCTGCATGTGGCGGTTCTCGTTCAACTTCCTTGACAGCATTACGACAGGCGGCGCTGAAGAGCCTTCCGAACCTGTTCTATAATCATCTATTGTTCACGATACCCTCAGGTGTACATTTACATACATAAGGGTTGATGTGGCATGTGTTGATTCCAACTTCACGGTTCAAACGTTCAAAATACCAGTTCGGCAGCCTAGGGAAACCGATCATTCAACAGGGTAGGGGCCGTAGGGCAGCCTGAGACGGCTTTCCCACAACACCTTATTACGGGACATTAACCAACACACGTCACCTACCCCACATCACCCCCATCGTCATGTCTTCGTTGATTGCCCTCCATCGTTTGCTTTGGGTCCCATGGTTCACCAGCGCAGCTCGAACGTCTCTACCCTTTCGTCGTAACATTCGGTTAACCGAACCAGTCACCCAGTGCCTGACTGGGGTCTAGTTGCGGATAAGAGAGCAGGACTCATATACTTACCCTGTGCCGCTGAGAGCGCTTTATCGACCACCTTCGAAGCAGAAATTCGCCCAGACTTGCTCGCGTACTAATACGACTTCCAGGTTTGCAAGGTGCTTCACTACAGGCAGATCCGATGGAGCAACTAGGTGGTGGTCGGGGAGATGTGCATCATCATCGCAGCGCATGGCGTGACGGTATCATGATATCATCTCCTTCTTGTTTTCATGATTATGACGGCTGTAGCTGTGAACCCTACAGGATCCCAAAATGCGCTTCCCATCCTGCATCTCGCTAGTCCCCGAGAACCCCAAGTTCAAGCACTGCATCGTGGTTACTCGTTGGCAGGTATGTATTCGTCTCAGAATGAGGCATTCTTTGCAGTCGTCGCTATAATCATATTTCCATCGATGTAGATATGGTTGTATAATTTGTTGATGGTCACACCCTCACTTTTTTCTGTTGACAGGACGTATCTTGTGCTGGACTGTTTCGATGTCCAAAGTATCTGCGCCACCGTGTGTCACAGGGGCGAACTTGCGGCAGCACTGCGGACGATGAGAACACGCCCTACCGTAAGCGGCGTCATTCACGCTCAAAGTCCACTGGAAACATTCATGCGAACGTCACAGAACCATCAAAGCTGTCGTTTGATCATTCATTTAGCGTTGCGCTGATAGAACGTCGAAGCTGGCTTTAGAAGAACCATCGACCATTACGCAACGGTTGACCTTCGTCTTCCTATTGTACGTGGATCCGAACACAATCGAGGTTCGCAATCATTCCATTTGTGTCTAACAGACCGACTCGAAGGAGGCGTGCATAAATTGGGGGGATCTCGTACCTACAGTGCAGTCTTCCACCATTATTTTCGCACTATCATGCAGACCACCTTGACCATCGCGCGTGCTATCCTTTCGGGATGTATTGTCGCATTGATCTACATTTGCAGACGATATTTCGGAAATGCTACAGCGTCCACCTCGTTCCGTGGGCCCCTCAAGTTATCCTGGGATGGGGATGTTAACCGAGTTGACATAAGTGCGCCGTGGTTCACCTACCGCCAACTGGAAAAAAGATATGGTAAGGGTCTCTGTACCCGACACAACACCTTCTAGTCACGTGTTGTACCGCAGCTCACTCGATTTACTTTCGACTACTCCCGAAAAGCGTCCTCGCATTCATCTGCTCGCCGATCACATACGTCAAAACATGGCCGATACGCTTGTTGCTCGACATCCTTGCTACCGGGCCTGTGCCAAGGCACATCGCGTTTGAAATGGATGGAAACAGAAGGTATGCTAAGAAGCTTGGAATGCAAGGCAAAGATGGTCACCCCCTTGGATTCAAGAATCTACTTTGGGTGCGTATCCGTTGTAAACAAAAGCTACTCGCGTTCTGACATGTACCCATGTCTAGGTTCTAGGGCTCTGCTTTCGCCTACGTATCAAATGCGTGACTGTGTACGCATTTTCAATCGACAACTTCAACCGACCTAAAGAGGAAGTGGATACGATCATGGGGCTCTTGAACGAGAAGCTCGTTGAGATGGTGGAACACGGGTACGTTGGCATCTCTTGTTTTCTTGTCAGTCTCATCCATGCTCTTGTGGGAAAGTGCGATTCTCGACAGATATCGGGTACGTTTGAACGTACTCGGAAGACGAGAGCTCTTCCCTCCCAGCGTGCAAGCAGCCATACAACAGGCAGAGGACATGACCCGACACAACAACGCGTATGTGTGTTTCTTCTGATGTCCATATGACTCGTCCTCATGGTAAGCATGACAGTATGATCCTCAACATTTGTGCACCGTATGTATCGCAAGACGAGATCACGACCGCAGTTGAGAGCGTCATTCGTGACACGATCGATTCGGGCGACTCAGACGGCAGGTGAGTCACAGCCTTTCCTTTCCCAACCAAGATTTCGTCAGTGAACATTGCTCAATGCTCAGTACGATTACCGAAGATTCCATCGACTCCTATCTATCTACTTCGCTTGCTGGCAGTCCCCCGCTCGATATCTTTGTACGCACGAGTGGTGTAAAACGGCTAAGTGGCTTCTTACTTTGGCAGGTGAGTCCACTACACGTCAATTGGGTGGAAGTAGTTGCTGTTCTGGTATCCTGACGCCGCTCGTGCAATTACAGAGCTGTGAAAGCACGCAAATGCATATGGTGGACACACACTGGCCGGAATTTGGAGTCTTTGATCTTGTTCCTATATTACTCGAGTATCAACAAAAAGCATGGACCAAAAAACGAAGGTAGTATACGAAGCAGGATGCAACAGTAGCCTCTAAGTCTGGTTAACGTGTACTTCTAACTATCTGGTCTGAATGCGTCCAATACGTTTGGTGAGGCACCGATAAATGAGACTCTAGTCTCTGGCTCAGCGCTCAAATAATCCGGCACATCCGCAACGTGACCCTCTCGAACGTTTCTATCCCTATTTTGACCGTCTGTTGGGTTCGGCAAAGCGCTGTTGCGCGTTCTCAGAGTCTCCAAGTTCAGAGCCATTCAACGTTTGGCAAATAACAAGTTGGCAAACCAGTTCAACACTGCCACTTCACTTCTGGTGTGCTCTTACTAGTCACTTCATCACAACGGAGTCCTTATCCACTGGCTGCATCGGATATATCCACGAGAGTCGGTATGATCATCATCCCACATTCCAACGTTCCCTATCCAGGGCCACCAGGGCCACCACTACGAAACGGATCATTTCTCTAGCTACCAACTGTCTTCTGGGCTTTTGCTCCATGATGACGTCCCGCAACGCAGGCTCAACGGGGTATGACAAACGCAGTCCTGACGATTGGGCCTGGAAGTACGGGGGGAAGCGCAAGCTCAGGTTGATGATGTGTTGGGCGAGAACAAGGTACGGACGATCGACCTTTATTGCCCTTCAAACGCCATTTCATGGGAAACTTCAGGCACAACGCTGCCTTTGCCTTGCGTGAGTGATCTCGTTCCCCCTGCGTATATATTTTCATGTCTTGGTTGACGACGCGCACGGTATGTTTGATCCTACATTCCAAGAGGTTTAGTACCTTGAGGGCGAACACCTATAGGCTATTGATATCCACTTTCAGGTCCTATGACGAAGTTGTGCCCTTAGTCTTGGTGGAACCCGAAAGGTGGTAGCAAGCATCATGGTCTCACGTTCCGCAAGTTGCCTCCATCTCGCTACCTCGTACCTCTGACAACTTAGAAGAGATCATGTTTGTCAAACATTTTAAGCAATCCAAAGTAATTTTAATCTCCGTAATGACAGTTTGGTCACGGACCAGGTGCAGAGGCAGAGCAGATCTATCCCACATGCCATGCCATCCCAGGTGCCTTCAATCCACATCTGGCCTGTTCGCTTCATGGGCGCCCCCATCACGGCCAGAAAATTTTTAGTGGCTGTGAAGTGACATTCAGAAGACGCCATCCGACTTCGTCGTGCAATTATTACACAACCACATAACATCAAATTGTTACCAGTGTGAGCAATGCTTACATCAATTTACATACTCGGTTGACGTTTGCTGATGGCGAAGCCCGAACCTGTCCTACATTGTTCATGAATTCTGGTGAACATGATGGCCCTTTTGACAGGTTGGCGGCTCTCGTTTTATTGTGTTGATATGACTCACGAGCAATAGGCGAGTTGTGGCGGTTGACCTTCCAAGTCGGAAGCAACTCAAAGCATTCTATCCCCGATGTCCGTAAACATTATTTTTGCATCTGTTTTGCTGACAGACTTCTCAAACTCAAACTAGAAACATCCATAAAATGGGGGGATGACTTTTCACAACTAGCATCGTACCGACATGATTACATTCGCCATTGTGTTTGTTATCCTCTTCGGGTGTTACGCCACAGGGGTCTACATCTACAAACAGCATATCAAGAACATAAAACGCACCTTTCCGTTGCCGCCAGGGCCTCCTGGACTCCCATTGATTGGGCCTGTCATTGGAATCAACCCGAGTGCGCCGTGGTTGACTTTTCGAGACTGGGCAAAAACATACGGTATGAGTCAGTGAAAACTTGAACGCCCACGTTCTACTTATGTCCCCATCACTGTAGGGGACATACTTTACTTTCAAGCGTTAGGGAGAGATGTCATCGTCATCAATTCGGAACAAATTGCGAAGGATCTACTTCATCACCGTTCTTCAAACAGTTCCGACCGTCCTTGCGTCATCACAAATGAACTGTATGCACGTTTACTCATCCAAGACAATGTGTTTACACTCGTTATCTTAGATCAGGAATAGATTTCTTTTCCCCGTTTTTGCCGTATGGTGATAGATGGCGACTCCACAGGCGGTTTTTCCATCAGAGTTATCGGATCGATGTAATTCAGAGATTCGTGCCTTTACAACACGACAAGGGATGTCAGTTACTCCGACAACTGCTCACTACTCCAAGACAATTTGACGAGCACGTATTCGAGTATGTGTCCGATATTGTTATATTGATGATCACGATTTGACATTGTGTCGAGATACAACGCCTCCATCGCTTTGAACAGCACGTATGGTCATGACCCCCAGTCTTACGACGACGAACTCATCCAGATTGCGGAGAAAATGCCAAAAATCATTCTATCTGCTGCGCGTCCAGCTGTCGCGGTCATTGTAGACACCTTCCCAATACGTGAGTAAACTGTGTGCCTGTCTTATCATTCAGAGACTTCAGCTTAAAATTGTTCGCAGTGTTGAAGCTCCCGGCATGGTTTCCGGGTATGTCATTCAAAGCGCAAATGATGAACGCGAGCACGTCTATGAAGAAATGTGTCGACACGGCATTCGAGTACTCTTTACAAGGAGCTGTAAGTTTCCGTGTATTTCCGTCATGTATTCATCCAATCTGCAGCGAAGCAGGAGAGTTGTGGCGCACCATCTATGGTGCATGATGCGCTCCGAAAGTTGGAAAGAAAAGGATTGGTGCCAAATGAATCATGGATGGAAACACTTAAGGAAGCGGCTGCAACTGTTTTCGGTACGCATCCCATATGCCAGTTTGTATTCGTATTCACGTGCACTCTCTTATTCTCTGATTTCAAGGCGGGGCAGAAGCGGTGTGTGGCATGTATGTCCATGGAGATTTTATTGACGATACTCTGTCGAAAAAAATAGTCACATGGGGTCGTGATGTCGTTCTTCCTCTTGATGGCATTGAACCCAGCCTTGCAAGAAAAAGTGCAATTGCAAATTGACTCTGTGGTGGGCAAGGACAGATTGCCCACGCTAGATGACCGGCCCTTGTTACCCTACATCGATGCTATTTTTCGGGAAACTCTGAGATACACCTCCCCCACCCCACTATGTGAGCGATTATGTCGCTTGGTCACTGACTATGTTTGATCTCCTCCACCAGTGGTCCCCCATGCTGCTGTGAATGACTGCGTGTATCGCGGATTCCGTATTCCAAAGGGTGAGTGTCAAAGCGGTTTCTTTGAATACCAAACATTTATTGGTACCCATTTGAAGGTGCTATTCTTGTTGCGAACGCGTGGTCAGTTTGCTTTACGTGGGTTCGAACTTGATCTTGATGATTCGGTTTGTCAGGGCGATGGCACACGACGAGTCCAGATATCCAGACCCACACGCCTTCATACCCGAACGATTTCTCAATGACGATGGCTCCCTGAAACCCAACGACATCGAACACATCGCGTATGGATTCGGCCGACGTATTTGTGTTGGGAGACACTTTGCTGACATTGCCACGTGGTCTGTTATGGCCAAGGTATTGGCCGTGTTCAAGATCTTGAGACCACTGGACGAGAACGGAGTAGAGATACCCATTGAACCGAAGATTTTAGGAAGTGTGCTCATGTGAGTGATCTCTTCGTTTGTGGTCGAGTATGATCTTGATTCTCCACAGACGTCCGCTTCCTTTCCAATGTCGGATCGTGCCTCGAGTACCGAGGATGGATACGAGCAAGCTGGAGGAGTTGATTACTGCCAGCACTCCTTAGACAACTTGCATGCCAGTGCCACCGATACACCATGCTTCTTTCGCACAGAGCCGCCAACTGTCTCTCATGCACGTGTATAGTTGTAGATCTACGCTGTTGATCACACTTCCATTTTCACCTATGAATGATGGTCTGGCTCGGTGAGACCACTGCGGGCCCTTGCGCAATATCATGCATGAATATTTGAATAGACACGAGAACCTCATCAAATTAGCTTGAATAACGCGCAATAGATGGACTTCGTCCTTATCGAGTGGCATTGCCCTCGCCATATCCTTTCGAGCAATGCCGCGCCGACGACGCGAACACGAGCAACCCTATGACATGGAAATCTAGCGGGTATTGTGTCATTTGTGGATTACAACCGGTGTAAGATTCTAACCTCTGTGGGAGGAACCATTAAATCGAGGCCATGCAAGTCATTTCGCATGTCATGCATGACCCCAACATCAGTGTTTGATAGTCAAGTCAAGATCAGCCTGGCAAATCCCACCCAGCACGCCTCACGCGCAGCGAACCAGCCACCGACACTGTCAACTCCTGGGGTATTACCGATCATCCATCACGCCGCCCGCAACCCCTCTCGCCTCCCGTCCCTCCTCCAAATTCCCTTCATATCGTGCCAACAATAACCTCTCTACCCACCCACCCTTTGGAAACGCCTTTTCCCACTGGTTATGCAAATGCACCGAAAACACCTTGCGCAGTGTCTGATCCAAACCCCCGCCCTCCTCCAACCCCAACCCCATTGTCCACTTGCCGCTTGACCGGTCCGGCTCGAACGGGTCCGGAAGACGATTGTCCAATCGACAGGCACGCGCATCGCTAAAGCAAAATGGGAGGATTTTGAAAGGGGGAATATGCGCGGCCAAGAGCCGACGCCAGAGTTTGAAATATAGCAGCGCACCCCAGTCGGTCGAACCCGGACGGGGAGAGGTAGAGGTGGCCATGATGTGGAACGCTTCGCAGAGATAGGGCGAGTGCTTGTGAAAGTGCATCAGGGCGCCGTTGAGCGCCAAGTACGGTTTGTCTGCGACGAACGAAACACCACGTCAGCTCGACGAGCAACGGGCAGATTGTATGGGAAGGGACGTACCATAGCAATCCCATTGCGTCACGAATTCATGTTCGAGGAGGGGTGCAAGGTCTCGCGTGAGGAGCGAGTCCATGTCGACCCATACGCCTCCGTACGTCCACACGACCAACAACCGAACGAGGTCCCCGTCTATCCACGCCTTCTTGTCGTTCAGATTCAACAGGCTAGTCCCCT
>JBBPMO010000194.1:0-40279 GCA_038090315.1 Xanthoconium stramineum | reverse complement strand
GGAAGCCATGAGCATAGGCCAAAAGTGAACGAACGAAACATCAATACCTTCGTATCGCTCGTGGGCTCAAACATCTGTAACTTTGATCTTGTTCGTATGCCTCTCGTTCTCCGCAGCGATAGATTAAATTGGTATGACGGATGTTGAATTCCTTCCGTGGATGTCCCGACGAGTCATCCTGGGGCAATGTATCCACATACACTTCTTTGAGGAGCGGAAAGATCGCTTTCAGGATAGATGCGACTTGCTCGAGATCGTTGATCAGCGAACTTGAAAGATCAAGCTGTGAAACCATGCGGGTGCAAGCATAACCACAAGGTTTCTGGATACCTATCCCTGCTATATCCCTCACGTCGATGACGATGGTGAGTACCCGTAGATGAGGGCAGTGTTCGATGAGCTTGAAAAGACCTGTAAAGGTGGGAATCTGTACGAAATGTTTGTGCTTTGGGAGAACACGACGACTGAGATTCAACTCCTCAAGGAGTGGCCAAGAAGACGCGAGTATTTCCAGTTCGTTGTCATCTAAAGAGAGCATACAAAAACCCGAAAGGTTCACCGAGCGAAGACGACTGAATACGAAAAGTGGGCGGATGGCGTTCAAGTGAACAACGATTTTTCGGATGCGGAAGCGGAGCCTCAGGTGGACTCGCTGGAGAGATTGACAGCGGGCTGCTATCGACTTGCAGAGGTCGTAAGGCCCGAGTCCAAGTAGTTGGGAACGCGCTACTTCCACTTCGCAGGTCAGGTTAGATACCAGAGGGAAATGGTTATGTCGGTTGATCAATTGTACCAAGTCGGTGATAGTGCGTGCCTGGGTGTTGACGTCTGTAAGCGCAGAGAAGGGCACGGCAGGAAGTTTCGCCGCTTGAATAGGAGCGTAGTTGTTATGAATGCATATGCGGAGTGAAGTGAGGGTCTTGAGACGGCAAAGGTGTTTGTATGCGCGGGCGTCTAGGATCGTGAACGACCCATGGACTAATTTTCCCCAGCCAGAATGGCACGGGAGAGCGTTTGGACCACCTGCTTTGGGGGAGTACTTCTTTTGTCAATGTGGGCAAAAAGCTGAACGCTGCGCGTATTCGGATACAAGGTGACCAAAGACGCTGCGAGGTAGGACATCCGATGTGATCGCGAGCACCTGTGATGTCAATTTCCTTCAACTTTGGAAACATGGGGGACAGAGCTTCCGGTTGCGGGCGCAACACTAGGTGCACTAACTGGTCGTGTCCCCTTAGTGGTTGGTAATGCGAATCAGGGAACATTCTGAAGATCGCCACAGCGATTCGGGATGTATATTTCCATACCCGCTCCCACTGCTCGAGAGTTGGTTGAGCTTGATGGGCCGTCTACGACGGAATGTTATCAGTTACCAGCATCATGATGGGTCACGGTGAACTAGAGTTCCGCTCACTCTGTGGTCATGTTCCTTGGATCGTTTGAAGATGGCACGCAGCAATCGGTTTAAGATGTATTCCGCTGAAGGGAGTTCGTTCCACAGGGCGGTCAACGAAGAGTCCTCAAATGTGCGACAGGTACGTGCAAGACGTGCAAGCGTGCTTTCGTCCGCAAAACTGCACACGAGATCGAGGATTTCAGACACTTGCAATGCTTGGTGCATCTCGACTTGGAAAAGCCTAAGCGGCCACTAAGTGTGAGAACTGGACAATGACTAATGTCTTTTAAGCTTCCCTTTGCATTTTGGGAATCTAGGTGATGTCGCGGGTTTCTTTTGGATGAAGTCTGTGTATATGTAATGTTCAGACAGGAAGCATTTCGGAAGGGAAACCTGGCAGGTGTCACAGTGTTTTTTTTGAGCGAGATAAGTTAAGTATACTACTCTAACAAAGAAAAGTGTCGGATGGATAAAATGGAATCAAGATGATGGTGTCGCCAGCGATGAGAAGCTATGATATACGAGTACAGGTTGCGCACAGAATCAAGCAATAAGAAGAAAAAATGTCCGCCACATATCCTACCACAGGTTCAACACTTCCATACTTGCTTGGAGACATTATTGGCCATGCCCAAACTGTCCATGCCGAGAATGTCACCCCCCCAGTCGCTACGAACGGGAACCAGCCTTTGGAGTTTGGCCAATAGCACGTCTGCTCCCCATCCCGACAAAAAAGCCATATAGCAAACGAGGATGGCCATAACATCCACGGACCGATCGGGCGGACCAACGATGAGCACCCTCGCGGCGCACTCTTCCGATGAGATGGGATACCCGAGTTTCCATGCGTCGTTCCTGTCGGCAGGCAAGGCATGCGCAATATAGTTGCGAGCGGCCAGAAGTTGCTTTTTGTTCAATGCAGTCAGCTCGTCGCTGTAGTGAAGCGCCAAGGCGGGGCATGTGATCCGTAGCTCTGATGGTCTATCTTCCGAGGAGATCTCTTCCACCGTCCAGCTCGACGGCGCAATGTTGTCGCAAGAGGGGGGTTTAATCATGACGCGTACGATGTGGGTAAAGTTTTCGCCCAAGAGCGTGCGCAGGGCCTGAATTTCGCCGTCGTTGTCGGTCAGGGCGAGGCAGAGACGTTCGGTCACCATCTCGTAGCGGGTCTTTTGTGCTAGCTCGAAAGGGAAGACTTCGGGTATGTCTTCGTCATCTTCGTCATCTTCATCGTACTCTTTGCAAGAATCTTCATCTGCGTACTCCTCAACCTCGTCGATCGTTTTGAGGATGGCATCCGTGGAGGGGTGAACTTCGTGCAAGTCCATCTCGACGTCTGGCTTGAGGACTGAATCGCAGGGAGAGAAATTAGCGATGGGTTCGCCTCACTCTCCGCCGTACTCACTTTCGTCTTTGTCACCGAAGTCGAACTCCTCAACAAGGGTATCGGTCGAGAGTTGAACATCCTGACCCACGGACTTGGGGACGAGGTGGCATCGTTTGCGCACGCACTTGGATTTCCTGTATGTGGCCTCGGTGTTCGCTGCGGGTGCGGTAACGGCACGACGGCGAAATTGTTCGCAGTATTTGGGGTGAAACCGAAGGAGGCCGGAGAAGACGCGCTTGAGATGAGCCATGGTGAAAGGGTACGGGCGTAATAAAAAGATAAGAGGATAAGTGCACAAGAACAAGAAATAGTGGGTGGTTTATGAGGGGAGAGGAAAGATGTGATGGGAGACATGCCGTGGCAGGGTGCTGGCTTTATACGACTAGTCTTGGCGTCTGTGGACGACCAAAGCGCGTGTGGACATGCTTGATTGTGGTGGGTAATGTGCCACTCCACCGAAAGATTAACCACAGAATCGGGCTTCAAATGAGGACAGTGTGCTACTCGGGTAGCACATAGCAACGTCTGTAAAGGCGATCATATCCACACTAGGTGACAGACCTCCACATCGATCTGTGGACACTCGATCGAGTCAGTACTAAATTGAATTGAGTATTTCCGCCGCCCAACTCTAAGCCCAGTCACAGAAGGACGGAAAGGAAAACCGTGAAGCCATAAACTTGCCTCGACTTGAAACGCTGTCCGGGACACCGGACACGCATAGCCTCATTCAGGCCAAATTCAGGCTACCCATATCATACTGTCCTGACAGGGTGTATCTAGAAAGCATGCCTCGCGTTCGGGAGTTCAAAGTAATGCGGGTTCTCATCTACACATATCACACGGATGAAATATATGACTCTGTCATGAAAGCTACGGAATGCATGAAAGAAAATCAGATCAGCATCATGATAGATGAGCTAGTCGTCCCGTGCTCACCTTGTCGCGTTCCATGACACCGCGCCAAGCGCGCGAGCAGAAGCACTGTATTCCACAGTTACGGCGGCGAGTCGGAACCAGTGACAGGGCAATGTGACACACATTCAAAAACCAACCTTCCTTTTCTGTAAATTTACAAACAAACATAAGCGTGAGAACCTCCAAAAAGGGAACTCACCGTCGAGCAAGCTTCCTCGAAAGCTAGCAATGCATTAGGAAATGCACTCGTAAGGTGGCTTCAAAATTCTCGCTCAGTGCAGCTGGTCCCTCCCAATAGAACAGAAATCCATCCGAATTTATGGCGGGCGGAATAGTTGTTGTTGAACAGACCCTCAAGTTATTTTCATTCTTCTCAAACCAGTCGTTGTCGTCATACAACCATGCTATTATCGTAAAATGAAATTAAAACGAGTACTTGTGCTCGTAATAATACAAATATGATCCGGATGATATAGACGAGCTCACTGTGTAGTCCCATTCCCCACGGATTCAACTAACCGTGCCTCGCAATCAGCTCCACATACAACATGAACCACTGCCCTAGAGTAAATCCTCAACTTGGTGAAAGTAGTCCGTCTCCACTAAGTTGTCAGGTGTGGCATCCTCCAGAAAGGCGAGATAGCAAAAGAGGACGGACAGTACGCCGACCGCCCAACTGGTGGGTGTGACGATAAGTGCGTCTACGTTGTCATCTTATTCGACCCGGTCGCTTGGTTCATCGAGGAAATCATCCAGCCCGCAGTCTGAGGCAGGGTATACAACTTGGACGTGCTCGTCGTCGTCTTGCTCTTTTCTGCGCGGTGTGCGTCTCCTTTGCTGGACGTCCCGGCGCGGTTCGTGAGGACTCTTTTCTACTCCAATTGGCCAACGACAGCGGGTTGCGCCCGTTCAGGGTTGAATAGCTGACTCGCACGACGTGGATGAACGGTTCGTTGTAAAAGGTGTGTACATCGGCCTCGTTGTCCACCAGGGCGATGTATAATCCGTCCATGGTCTCTACGAGGTGGCTCTCCTCTATCAGAGAATGGATCAGCGAGGGAAGAAGAAAATGGTACTTTTGGCTGTGCTCCTCGGGCTTCTCCTTTTCCTCCTCCTTCTTGTCTTCGAACGATCGCTGCAGTATTACAGCCGTTGCCTTGTTCCACCCTGGAAGAGATTGGTATGGCGAATCAGCGAGGCTTGCAGAGCGGTTGGCGAGAATTTGGAGAAAGACGAGGTCACTGTGAGGACGCGAAGAATGCAAACGGGAAGAGGAGGTAAGCCGTCAGAAGGTAATGAATCGAACAAATGATGGATGTACAACCACAAATGTCAAAGCAACAAGGACAAAGAAGGACTCGCACGGCTCGGTTATGGGCCAGATTCAGACCATCATGGACAAAACCAAAGGCATGATAAGCAAGCCTTAAGATCTGACTCTTGAAAGACGTGCGAGATCAGACTGAAGTTAGTAAACTCCGGACCGTATGAAGCGCATATATTCTGGTTTATACTGTATCTTCCATCATGTCTAGCTGAATGACCCAATGAAACAACGCGTGTAGGATTTGGACCTTACAAAAGTTCTTTGTGACACTGCAGTCACGCGACACCACAACTTATTTATTCAAACACCGACAGAAAGTCACTTCAAGTTCATCCAATACTTGGTAACGATTCCAATACATACATGCTTACGGGAAGGATTTTTGCAGGCGAACGACACGATCGTGACTCACTACGTGAGAGCGAATTTCTGTCTCCGCGGGCCGCCGCTTGAACGCGTTAGACCAAGACCGCATGCAATACTTATTTATTGTGTTCACCAGGACCTGTCAACAGGTCGGGACTTGCCGTTGCTGTGGGAGAAAATTCACATGTCACCTGGACCGTGAAACGCAGTGGATGAACTGTCACGTCATCGTGCCGAGCGAAGGGCTGACATGTCCCTGCGAACAGGGATACAGGTTTGATGTGAGTGAGTACAGCCTGTCACAGACTAAACCCCTTCCAGTCTGATTAGAAGTGGCGCAAACTAGCACCCAAGACCATGATACGACACGCGTAAATGAATTGACATTATAAAGCTCATAAAATTTTTACAGCCCTCGTGTCCAGGAGTGATAGCGAACGGAGAAACGAGCGTACAACTTGAAGAATAATGCCTTCATGCATGATGTACGCCATATGCTCAGGCCGAGGTCCATTTCGGGTTCGGAATCACGTTGTACGTACAGCCTACCCCTGTTTCCCCTAGATCATGGCTCGTTCGGTCCCGCAAATCCAGTACGTTCTTAGGTCTTTGTCTCCGTGACAGCGTGCGTCGTCAACCAGGTTGCCGGTTACAGCATGTCAACCATTCAGTCTCCAACCCTGCGGAGGTGACTCTCGCGCCGGAATCTTGAACTGATCATTTTATAGCAAGTTCTATGTCTGACAAGGTTATGAGATGTCAGTGGACCACACCACTGATTACGAGCTGAGTATTGACCAGTTGCCGGGCGGCGCGTCGGCACAGTCATGAATGCACTGCCCCTGGTGTTCCTTCGGATAAAGCACTCTGCTATATGTAACCAAGAAAGGATGCCACTCACCTCACGCTCGACCCGTGTTGTCATTCCTGCTGACATTCCACCAATACTTTTTACTGTAAGGCACGGATAGAGTTGGACGCACTGCCCGTCGTTATGCGACGGAACCCTCACAGGAGTTAAGATGAACCACTGGTTCGGTTCGAAAATGTTCGAGCGGCATTATGGTATCATACCTCAGACACCTTGGAGTTATGATACGACCATATCGCTAGTTACCGAATTAGCCCTCCAGAACCCCCTCGACAAGATACAAACCGCCCTTACAGGTAAGAAGGTAAGGGACTCTTGTAAGACAGGCCAAGAAAGGGCTATTGACGAAGTGAGTTCGGCTAGTACTAATAAGTATTCAATGGTCCCGCCGCCACAGGTTCAAATCTGAACCCACCCTCGGCGATTTAACCTGTGGTCCAATATAGATTCGATTAAAGTTCACCTTTGACCTTCATGACTTGAAAGATGGGTATTTGAATTGGCATAGCTGCGCTTGTGCGTGGGCAGAGGAACGTGTAGACAGAGCTCGGCAGCCTCGGCTACTAGCTACATCCTTGTTCCGAGAGGGGTAAAGTTGTGGGAACATTTCCGCCGGGACCGGGTTCATTAACAAGTGACTCGAGCCAAAGTCGAACGGTGGTTTTCGGACGTGTCCTCGTCGAAAAGTGGTACGTACCACCGACAAGATTGTGTGTACCTCATCATAGTGCCCACCCATGTGAGTCTGAAACGCCAAGTGGGCCGGCACTTGGCGCCCGCAATGCGACCGGTTTTTTCTCTATGTAACCGAAGACGTGAGATCTTGACCCAGTTGGTATTGAGAGAGAGCTTCAGGGACAAGTGAGTAAGAAACTCGACACCAGTGCACATCTTCCACATGGTCTTGATTTCGGAGATTGATTGCTTGCGATAACAGTCAATTTGACTGACGTTGCGAGAGTTCATGGAAGAATCCAGAGCACAGCTGGGCCACAGTATGCATCGGGTCCAATCGAATGGTCGCGGCGACCTTCACAACCCGATCAAGAGCGCGCCGATGACATCGCGAGGCGCAGAGAGACGGAGAGCAAGAATTCGCACCAATTAAAACAATAACTGCGCGTGGTATTTTTGTATTGCAGTGTGGGATCTTCATCTCGACCCGGAGCTATTCAAGGGTTATTTATGGCCATTAACGAACTAATACTCGCTTTCTTAACCTTAGACCTGTTGAACTATGCTATGGACTCAACCCCTCGCACAGTCAAAGCGCGTGCCTTGATCTTCGTACCAGGCCATTAGGACGCGCGATTAGTTCGCTCGGATACCTGCATTAAAACGAAGAGAGTCGAAGTCTGAGAAAGAGTATCCGCGCGAAGAGCGGACTTCCGCTCTGGAGAGGCATAAAACCTTGAAGTCGTGCGGAACGGACGGGCTGTGTCCTCGGAGGCCATCAGTGACCATGCCGCCGTGTTTCTGCACGATGCTGATATGGACGTGCATCAAGCGCGAGGGGTTTATTTAATTGGTTATCAGTTGTCCAATAACGCAGCGAGGGTGTTGGGTCATTGATGTAGTTTGGCGGACTTGAGGCCCCTTTTGACTGAAGCAGAAGAATCAGGAGCGAGACGCATGGGATTTCTTTGCGAGACCGAGCATGCATGTGAAGATAGACAGGTGTTCCTGGGATATCATGATAGTGTGAAAATGCCCCATCAGAATCACACTGACACATCAGTTACTAGTCCAATGCAGACGAAAGAGTCAACATCAGGTTTCCAGTGCACATAGATCCTTGAACCTTGGAGTGCCACACGGAGTCGAGTTTGGCAAAGAGTAATTCCGACCAACGCGATATGCCGCATTTGTGATTGTCTGGCGTACAGTGACAAGGGGTCAGTGATATGAACATTGCGGCCAAGTCATGTTTAAATATAGGCAGGTGCGCCCCTAGTCCAAGTAGAGCACGCGCTATCTGCGCAAAAGGGTCCGCGAGGCAAGAGACATGGAATACGCAGCGAAAACTTGCTGTATACCTGGGAATTCTTGTCCTTTGAGACATCATTATCAGTACCACGTTAATTCAGATGTCAGCAAGGGATGCTTGTAGTCACATTCGCAAGTTGTGTGAGGGTGAAAGACCGCTAAGACTTCTGACGCGAAGAGAACACGAAATATGTTTTCTAGCAAGAGCAACGGGAACAGTCTTGCCTTTGCAGGAAATTACAGGAAGAACATCTTTAGAACCTTCTGATTCCCATTCTTGTTGGTGAGAATTCTGCAAAAGAAGCAGTGTTCAGATGTGTTCACGTGAGGCGGATTGATACTTAAATGTCGATAGCATTTTGAGCATGAGAAACGCGGCGCGGAATGGTGCCACGGTGGTAGCGCTGGAGGATGAGTCAAAAACGTACAGCAGGCTGAGGACGAGTATAGGAAACGTCAATGAAATATTGGAAGCAACTGCACGTATCGTTATCGAACTGCTTGGTTCAAAAACGGGTATCTGTGGGTGATCTAACTTGTTAACGGAGAGATGTCAACCCCAACTTGCTATCACTATTGGCTAGGGTCTTGGAAAAGTCATCGGCGGTGATGCTGCCTCACGGATCCAAAAACAATTGTTTCATCGTCAGCCATCGCCGATGTGCCCTGAGCAACACTTGATGGTGCTTTTCCTCGGGCTTTTGAAGTAGTGAGATGTCCGCTTCAAAGGAACGTGTAAGCAAGTTGACAAAACCCAATGGATTATGCGAGGTCACGAATGGCCAACGAAGGACGAGGATTGAGATGATCACCATCCATCGCCTAAAGTTCACAGACCTGAGAGAAAAATGAATCTGGGGAAGCCAGGACATTTACGTACGTGGTGAGTTCTAACCCGATGGTCGGACATGGCAACATGATGAAGAACATCGACACATTGCTGCGCCGAACCAAAACATGGGTTGATGAGAGACGTTGACGACCGAATGTGCACTCTTCTGTGCCTACCACTGGGTTTTGTGTGATATTTTCGGTCGGTGCAGCGACATCAAAATCTGTCGCCAACTTCCGTTTCAGGTCCGAGGCTCTCAGGACCTAGCTAACCAAATTTCGTCATTTCCGGCACTGAGCTATTTGTGATCAAGTCGTACCTTTAGATCAACGGCCAAACCGACGGAACACAGCAATGCGAGTCACTTGATCAAAGGTTGTTCACAACAGCTCAAATCAGCGGTGCTGACATCAGAGCTCGGGTGGCGCCAATGTTACTTGGCGGAGTCGGGACGTCACCTGAATGGGGTGCAAATAATACGAGTATGTATAACGTCTCGACCTCTGGATCGGGGTCGCCAACGAATTCGGTGTTTGACCGAACGTGCGAATTGTAGCAGGGTGAGCACAGCAATTTGTGTCTGAAGTCCACGGACTAAATGGTAGACTAAAAGCATTGTACGTACTATGCGGTTGGACCAACGTGGACCCAAGACCGATAAGAACCTGCATGGTCTGTCTCAAGGACGAAGGACGATTCTGGCCGCATTCGAGTTTCTGGGTACACGTGGGGTTGAAACAGTCACTCTCCACTGACGTTGGCTAAGCATAATAGTGAGCGTCATGGTGAAAGGAGAAGGGGGTGGACTGACTGAGAGCTGTGGAAGTCTCCGCCACCTGAGGAACATGCTAGCGGGCCGGTAGCCGTTCATGTGCATGGCACGGCAAGGAATGGCCGGTGTGAGAGTTAGCGTGGAGGTATACGAATTCGTCGACAAGACGATCCAAAATGAAACTCAAACAAATCGCAGTTAGAGCGTCGCCGACGGGATGTTTGGTACCCTGTCACAGGCTGTAGGGGTATTACGAGAACCGGGAAAGTCCTTTGCCAGGTGCCCGCCAAGGCGCGAACCGGTTCCTTAGAGAGTTGAACCCTAGTGATAATTGTTGGATCAGTGCTGGATCTGGTTGATACAAAACTGGCAGTCCTGAGGTCGTTCACCGGTTAAATCCTTGACCAGAATTGGGCCGCCGCGTGTCCTGCTTGTCTGATCAGGTCCATATCCCTTGAACAACGGCAACTTGTTCCGCTCCCATAAGTATTTCAACACGCACCTCCATGTTCCCAGTAAATTATTTCTGATCGTGCTCAGCGCCCCGGACCTTTGTTTCCTCCTATTTCACTTCATGCTTATCCCCGCCGCACGGGCACCTCTTCGTTAACACCAAGGCCACCTTTGCGCGGTAATTCGGTTCGTCCTCATTCTCCATCCGCATCTCTCCACTAATCACACTCCCCAGTTTCCCTCTCATTCGTGTATATTTAGTACCGTTCCCATAATGGCCAGTAAATTGCCTGTCACGCCGCCTCCTACCCTGCAACGAGGGAAGGCATGTCTCCGCTGCAGGTATTTTCAGTCTCTCGTCACCTGCTTATCCAGTTTGAATCATTCTCGACTACGTATTGATCAGAAAACGAAAAATGGTCAGTTTACCCCGTGTCGTTTAACAACTTGCTCTCACATCCTTGCAGAGATGTGACGGCGCCAAACCTGCCTGTCAACAATGTGTTCGCGCAAAGAAACCAGAGGGTTGTCAGTATGATGATGGAAAGGGCAAGACGAGAACTCAATTATTGCGGGAAAACATCGAACGTCTCGAGCAGCGTATACGGGAGCTCGAGGATCCGGAATACACCTCGCCTTCCGTGACACTACACGATCCTCATTTCCACCGTCGGTCAGAGAGCTCGTCCTCGTCCCTAGTTGGTTCCCCAGGCAGTGCAGGTTTTTCCGCGCCTCACTCCCCTCTGCCTCCATCTGGTATGCCGTCCCATTCCAGTCATACCCGCGGGCTAAATGTTTCGTAGCCACTGGCTCGCCCCAACAATCCTGGATTCAAGGTGTACCTTCGCCGTCTCCAACGCCTTTCAGCGATGCTTTCCATATTGAGCAGCAACCATCGGTGGATATAGCACAGATGCTGTGCGTCCATCTTATCTTTATCCCACACTGTTTCTCATGGGTGCTTGCAGGGTTGACATCTTCGCATCGCATCGCCATCAATGCCTCCTAGGTCTCCACATGGGTCGATTACGCGATTCTTTCACGCGGCCCATTGCCGAGCAACATCATCCTTGCCTCACAAACGCCATTTTTCTCTGGGCATGTTACATCTCCCGGCCAGGACCGCTGAGCGAGCACGAATCTCATTACCTCCATCGTTCACTCGAAGGGCTCGGGGATGCACTTCATTACAACAATCGTGTGCTCGACCTCATTCAAGCCTCTTGCCTTCTGTCTACTTACTTTTTGTCTAATGGCCGGGCGTTAGAGGGCAGCTACCATGCAGCCGCCGCGGCCTCGTTAACCATGCAATGTGGCCTTCATGGGGCCATAATGAATCGCTCAGTGTTCGAGTCTACTGGAGTCATGGCACCCTTACAGCTCGAGCCGGTCAAGGATGCTATCGAACAAGGCGAAAGAATATTGACGTTCTGGCAGGTCTTTGTCCTCGATCGATGCTGGTCTGCGATACTACAGAAACCCGTCACCATACCAGACGGTCCCGAAGGATCTTTGTCCGTTGTCATGCCGTGGCCACAGAGCATGGAAGAATATGAATCGGTAAATCAATCCTGAGTCATTGTGATGTGGATGCTGACGAAGATATGTATCCAGGGCCAAATAGATGATTTCCATTCTTTTTCGACCATGCGGACCTTCTTTGATGGCCGAGTGTCGAACCTCGGAGGCTGCTTCTCGCCGCTGGCCTTGAGGGTAAAGGCATCTGCTCTTTTCCACCACGCTCATCAATTGGCATCGAATTGGGATCAGCGTAGGCGGCTTGACCCCGCATGCTATCTGCAACCTTCTGATGATTATGCAGCGCTCTCGCTCTCAAATGCGTTCATGGACGACTTCCAAACATTGGAACATACGATCGCATGTTTCCATTCGACGCTCATCCCCGTTCATCAACTGGATGCCACCGTGCCCAACGACAAGCATGGGTACATCACAATACACACTCTAGCTCACGTTGCAATAATTCATTTGTACTATCCTCTCGGACACGAAGATCCGGCTGCGTACGAAAAGTGCCTCCGAGCGGCGCGGTGCTGTGTTTCCATCACCAAAAGCATCACCGAACCAGACTACGAACTCCTTGACCCCATTCTTGGCGTAAGTTTATCACTGCTCTGCTCTGATACGCGTTTCATCGTGCTTTCTTTAGCCTTGTTGGACGGCAGCCATGGACACGTTGATTCGCGAACTCAATCTGATCGAAACATCTTGGCCCATTGTCAATAGCGCCGAGATCCGTAACGAAATCGGCGCGCTGTTGTACGCCATGACCAGTCTTGGGTCGCGGTTTCCATTACTTGGGTACTCGGTGGCCAAAGTGCAAAAAAGACTGTCGGGACTATAGTCCGGCCAGCAAATGCCGCTTAATGTCAGTGCACTGCCCCAATAATGAAGGTACCTAATCAAGCAGTTTGTCGTTTCCTTTTACCAATATGGACTGTTTTTTTTGAACGTTTCCTTCGAGCCTTTTCTTTTCTCCCGGACGTTGAGGACGATTACCCTCTGAATTCTTTGATTCAGACAAGGACATCTTCGACCGTCCTGTACCATTATTATCACGTTCGTTACGGCCTTGCACGTACCAAAGGACCTTCTTGGACTCTCCCCTCAAATGCTATTTGGACTCTAGAGACGGACTTGTCATCACGGACAATGATCTCTACGCTTGAAGCCCTGTTAATGATTACGCTAGCTCTATATTTTTATACGTCGTCCGTATCCTTTACTTGTTTGGTCTACAACTACCTACCTTGATGCCTGGAGAGATGCCAATCCCGACGCCTTTTTAGTTCGGACTTGCTTTTACTCTGATACATTATGGACTCTCATCTCCGGCTAGCTTTGGAGTTGTCACATATACTCGCAGTGTAATCCAGAAAAACAGGCGAAAATCGGACTTGATGTAGGTACATTTGGACAATCGAGGTACCTTGTGTTTGTGCTACATGTTCGGGTTTTTCGAGAGATTGTTGACCCATTCGAGGAAGCTCATCAAAGTTTTGACTCCATCACCGACTTCGCTCGAAGCCCCATTTGCTGCATCCACGTTTCTACCTCCATATCCGCTCTCTAGAATTCTTCTTGGCCTTGGCGCAGGATGTCATTCACGGCGGACAGCTTGGAGGCCGCGTAGCCATAATAGTACGTAAGGCAACTTAGGTCTTCACCAGACTAACCCGATGATCTAACCCATTTGCAGGGTGCTTAGTAGTACGACACCAATTACCTACAGCGCATATTCGACGCTCCACTCAACTTTGCTCTGTCACAACTCTTGACCCAGCTTATCGATAAACAAGCGGATAACGAGTGGCGCCAGCGCCCATATACCCAAGTTGCTCAATCTTCAAGAGTGACTTTCCCCATATGTTCAGTTCGGTCACTGGAGCCTCCGACTACAATGGCCTTTCATCGCTCGCCTCTTCTATCTACAGCGATTCGCCTACCAATGTGCCATCCGTCGCTTCTCCCGACCGTCGTATCACAATGGACGGGGAGCCAAGCACATTTCTTAATCGTCGAATGCCGTCACTGTCCAGTCTGCCGGCGCAACTCCGTCGCCCCAAACTCGAACTACGCAGCTTTTCCTACAACGCAAATTACCGCGCGTCTACAAATAGTGTCCCGCGCATCCCCGAGTCTACGACTGGTCCCCCTTCACCGCACCCACAGCACCAGTGGTCACTCTTTGGACAACTCATGGAGAACGAGGGTCAACTTCAAACCTCGGGTGCCATTCTTGCCGGGCTGAGTCGAACGCCGACGTCTTTCGATCAACCCTCTCAAAGAGCTTCCTTCGTCTCGTCCCCAATTGAAGAGTCATCGAACAACGTCCTTGCCACTCGGATCTCCATGCACACACAAGAGCCAAGTGCTCAGGACGTGTATTCTGGGCCAGAGATAACATCGGACGAGGAAGTATCTTCAGAAGGCCCCGATGAAACAGCCACCTCCGCCACACGTGTCTCTCGCACCGCCATAACGCATTGGATCTCATCACGGTTGCCTACCATACCCCTCCTATGGAAGAATATCCTCAAATGCTCTGTATCATACTTTCTTGGATCGTTGTTCACGTTTCACCCACCGTTATCGCGTTTCTTTGGAGACTTGACTTCTAGTGGAACTCCTGGCGGTGGCCCATACCCCTCTGCACATTTGATTGCAACCATGTAATTCAGGTTCCGTTTGCTACTCGTGTTTCTCTACATGCTGATAACGCTTTAGCGCCGTGTATTATAACCCTGCAAAGACTATCGGAGGAATGTTTGAGGCCGATTCATTTTGCCTCGTAGCATGGCTTTATTCGGCATTTATGAGCCTTAGTGGCTTATCTTTGTTTTGGTGCCTTGACGTCAAGTCGGGGTTCGAATTAGTGGCAGACTTTCAACTGATAGCATGGGTGGGGTTGACAATATGGGGGTTAACGTGGATGAAAGTATGGATGGCGAAGCCAACGTTTAATTCAGGCAAGTCCTTTCGAAATTCATGAAAGAATTGCCGAAAAACTATTGTATGACAGCATGTTCAATGTCAGCAACTGTACTGTTCATTGTGTAGGTTTCATTCATTTTACTGTTCTTGCACCATTTGGTTAATCTTCGAGCTAGCGTCGTGAGGGAGGGTACGTGGGAAACTCTTTTGGTGGTATCGTCCATCGTGCTCGTCGGCACCGCGATATCGAATGTGGTCTGTTTCTCGTTATGGCCACAGAGCGCTACCTATAACCTGCAAGTCAACATGACGAAGACGTTAGACTCCTTCTCGACGTTGCTTGGAATCATTACCAGTTCATTCCTGCTCGAGGAACCAATCCGACAGCCAAGTCACGAGAAGATGCAACGAGCAGTGGAGAACCATCAATCTTCGTTCACGAGTCTGAAGAAGAGCTTGGCCGAGGCACGCTCAGAGTGGTTTGGTATTTTGGGCGAACAGGAGAGGGTTTTGTCGAAACAGGCATACGGAGATGCGGTCGATAGCCTCACCCGTCTTGCTCAACATCTCAATGGTCTCAGGAGTGGAACGAGACTGCAATACGAGCTCTCTAAGGCACAAAGAGATGGGAAGCTTGTCCGCCGTCCGATGGAAGAGCGGGATGGGCATGGGCTGTCAGAGCCTGGTAAAACTCGGTATTCCCTTACATCACAGATGGACGACCTCGAAGAGGCTCTTTTACGCACAGCTGCGGAGATGTTTGGTGATCTGATGGATGATGTGGGTCCGCCATTGAAAGCACTTTCGGTGAGGCTGTTTTTATCCTATGACCCATTTCGCAAGTTGATAACAAGGCTCGACAACAGAATGCATGCACGTCCTGTCTGAAGCGATTACGAGAAGCGTTCGTGAATAGCCAGAACACCGAGGAGTACAAGATGATGCAACCTCAAGATTTCCACAAAATCATTGATGGAATTGATCGGGCACTGTCCACGTTTGAATGCACCTCGAACCACGCGGTCATGCGTCTGTATAGGCAAAGCACCTTTGCTCCCAAGTCCAAGGAAAAGGCACACATTTCGTCCCAAGAGGGCGACCCACTGTTGGCAGAGAGCGAGCATGAGCACGTTTTCCTGGTTTATTTGTCAGTATCCGTGCCGCTCGTGTTCGGGCATCACACTGATGTGACCGCGCAGCTTCATTTTCACGCTTCAGGAGTTCGCCGGGGAGTTGATGTCCCTTACTGATGCTATGCGGAGAATCTATGCAGTGGAGTTAGCCAGGTTTTCCAGACAAGACTGGGTCGAACGGTGCCTCATCATCGGACCCAAAACTTTCCTTTCTTACATCAGATCATTCCCGCGACGAAGTCCATCAGAGAAAACCACGCGGGCCGGTTTGCGTCGTATCTGTAAGCACAGGTCGGTTCACTCACTGGGTATTTCGAACTGACTCCCGGATCAGCGACGTATTTCAACGCCGATGAGCGCCATCCCAAACTTTCATTCCCAAAGGTCCGGCCTCATGCACCAAATACATTGCAGACTCCAGATCGCTCGAACCTCACCTTTATTGAGCGATTCCTCCGATCTTTATGGGACCTTGGGGACCTATTAAAGGATCGTAATATCAATTATGCATTCAAAGTTGGCATGTCCACAGCTTTGTTGGCCGCACCCGCGTTCTTTGATGCCACACGTCCGTTATTTACCGAATACAGAGGGGAATGGGCACTCATATCAGTGAGTTCGTCATGCGGGGTTTAGAGGTCGGGAAGCTGACGTAATTCCACCCAAGTGCTTCGTGGTCATGTCCCCCACCATTGGGGCGGTGCGTTCTTTCCCACTCAGACTAGAATCATGATAGATCCTGATTCTTCCTTCCGAAGACCAACTTTCTTGCCGTACATCGCATGCTGGGGACACTGTACGGTAAATCGTTGACGTACAAAGGCAGTGTCGCTTACAAAGGCTGCAGGTTTGGTGCTATTGTTGCGGCCGGAGTATACTCGCTCTTCCCGGAGAACGGCGTTGTACTATCAATCTTCGGATTCTTCTTCTCATTGCCGTGTTTCTACTACATTGTTGCAAAGCCGCAGTATGCCACCACCGGACGATTTGTGCTCCTGACGTATAATTTGACGTGCCTATATGCGTGCGTCATCCGGAGCTTAGACCGTGCCTCTTGTTTCTGATTCACCGCCTTTTATAGATTCAACATACGGGAAGATAATGTACCTGTGCTGGATATCGCCTACCACCGATCTGCTTCTGTCAGCGTTGGCGTGATATGGGCACTAATTGCATCGCGTCTTTGGTGGCCATCAGAAGCTAGACGGGAATTGAGTAAGGCCCTTGGAGAGTAAGTTATCGTTTGTCGGATCTGAATCATTCTCAACCGCATCATCCGCTCGGCACACAGGTTTTGCCTGAATATCGGTTGGCTGTACACTCGTCTAGTCGCATCAAACTCTGGCTTGGTCGACTACTCCGACGAGATGTACCTCGCGGCTCAGAATGGATCAAAGGCCCCAGATGAGAATACGCCGCTGCTCTCCAAATCAGCTAGTGCACAGCTCAGCAATTCCATTGAGGAGTTTATGGCTATGTATGTTATAATTTCGCCAAACTGTGTTTGACCGTCGACGTGTTGTTGATATTTTTTCCTCCGATAAAGGGAACTTCATCTCCAGATCAAACTGATCGAACTGCAGGGATTGCTGGCTCAGACGCAAAACGAACCGCGGCTGAAAGGCCCTTTCCCTATTCTGCTATATCGCTCGATATTGACTAGTCTGCAAACCATACTGGACAGGCTGCATAGCATGCGGTGCGTCACCACACGAGAGGAATGGTGAGCCATTTCGTTTTTACGTCATAAAGTCTATTCTTAGATCTTTCTTTTTGTCGTTCAGGTTCACTGTGAGCTCGATCGTTTAGTATCCCTTTTTGATGCACCGCCTTATTATCGTTCTAGACTGTGAGAAGGGACTTTATTCTCCCCGTCAGCAAAGAGCGGCGGGAGATGGCTGGCAACATCATCCTCTACTTTTCCACCTTGGCATCTGCATTTCGTCTGAAAGCGCCGTTACCCCCTTATCTACCACCTGCCGAAAAGGCCCGAGAACGCTTGGTAAGCTGTACGGGGTTACGTTGAGTTACAGGATTCTGATGACACGTGGAAATAGGTGGATGCCATCAGAAAACTAGAAGTGGTCAAGAATCGGGAGGTGCATGGATCGAGAGAACTGCTCTTCTTTGCCTACGCGCTCACGATGAAAGGTGTCACGCAAGAACTCGAGCATCTTGGACGTACCCTTCAAGATGCGTTTGGAGCTATCGGACAGTCTGCAGAAGAGTTTGATGCGTTGTTTGCGGAGCATGCCAGAATGGATCATTGGTCGTCTCTCTGGGTTTGACTCCCGCTGTATTGGTTGCGTTCGCTCCACATTACCATGCGATGTGGAATGCAGGGCGTTCATGTGGACCCTTTTGGTTGGCTGTCAGTCCCTGTGGATGATGCATATGCATGCTGGGGTGCAGATAACACGCATGTTTGATGGGAAAGGGTTAACCTCGTGGCTTATCGTTTGCTTTCTATAGTGCTCTTTCTTCCTGTCGGAGATCGAGTCTATTGTGAGTGTCAAGCCTTGAAGGTATGTTGTGAACCACATGGTTCCACTCTCCAGAGCCTTCAGTCTCCAGCTTCTTCGACGTGAACCTGCCTTTTCCGACGAGGAAGAGAACTCCATACACGAGGTAAACCGGACGGATCTTCCGACGATTCACAAAGAACGGAACTGCAAGTCTAGGGACTCATGCTACCTTGTCACTTCCGATCAATCGTTCATCGCGTGTACTTCCCCTTTATTTCAGAGTTTTATCAAGGGCGCAAGAGGAATCACACGGGTCTGGGCGCACCGTCGTCATGAACGAATGTATTGTTCCAAGTGAAGTTCACGAAAATTACCGTGCTCCAGAACGAGGCCATTTTTACGGCACACTGCCATTCGTGCCGTTGTCCAACGGGATCACGGAAGCCATCTGCATTTAAAGGGTGACCCTTCACTGCGTACTTACTGGTCACTGGGCCATATACGGTTTGCCGCACCTTGCCTCGCGTTGGGGTTTACGTTGCGGTCAAATACAAACGCTCGCATCATTGACATCATCGACTGCGCACGTTGAAGATAACGCTTCTATTCCCGGGGTATTTACTTCGCGAAGCGCAAACAGATTGCGCCTCATTCTCAAATGCGGAGTCGGAGCGAGGGTGGAGGGGTGCAAGTGTTTATATAGCACGACGGGGTTCGTGGAGAAGCTCCTGTTGTGGCCGCCGTTCTTCAACTTCCTTATTCTCAGCCCAAGCTCGCTACTTTCAGCTCTCTTCTCCTCTCGTAACGCCTCGCTTGCGTGGTCCCTTCCCCTCTCCCCCATCGTCGCCTTCGTGCGTGAGATTGTTCTGCAGGGATGTCGACAACGGATGCGCCTGTCAAGGGCGAGTCTGTCGCACCCCCTGCCAGTGCCAACCCAGAGCCACCCGCTGAAACCCAAGAACAAGGTAGCCAAGCCCAAGAAGTCGCCGTCGAGATCACAGGCTCGTCGTGCCCCCTGTCTTTCTGCTCATTATGCTCAATTGTCGACAGACATCAAAGCCAGTGGACTTCCCGCCAAAGTAGGCTTCTTCGGCGGCGTCTTCTATGTTCGGGTCAAGGGTGGGAAAGTCCCACAGCGGACGAAGACGGCCAAGTACAACAAAGGAGATGAGTTCGTGGCGAGTTGGAACGATACCGTCAAGTTGTGCGTACTGATTGACGCACGCGCGGGTGGTTGTTTGATCGCTGTTCACAGGTCGGGTCTCGAGTCGTCCAAGGTCGAGGTCGAAGTATACGCTCGACGATTTTTCTTTAGCTACAAAATCATCAAGAAGACGGAGAGCAAGGAAAGTCTCGCTGACCTCCTTGAACATTCAGAGACACGTGCGTTTAGTCCCTTGTTCCTTGCTCTCTCCGCCGAGATACTGATGACGATGTGACGGGAACGACAGCGATCGAACTCGAACTCCTAGAGGAGGGTCAGGCAGCAGGAAAGCTCGTATTCAAGATCAGCAAGAGTTCTGGTGGCGGCGCCGACGTCGAGAGTCCGGTTGCACCCTCGGGCTCTGCGGACCCCGCGCCTCCAACCTCCAGCCCGGAGACCACGAAGCAAGATCCTTGAGGACGCTGCGCCAGCACTGCAACCCCAAGGCATCCATGTCCGTGCTATTATGACCTTTGAATAAACCACGCATGTCTTGAATAATATTCGTCAATCACCGCGTTGAGCTTGGCAGGAGCTTGGCAGGAGATCGCAGCTAGCACCCAAGCTGCTCTCGTCACTACGCTTGGCGTATGGGGCGTTGCCAGTCACCATCTCACTACGATTCACATGAAAAACATTCACGTTCTGATATACCATTCCCGTTGTACATACCCTATCGTTCACTATGATCACGGACTCTGTACGGATATCTTTGACGACGTATATTTGGGTAATAGGAGTCGGACTCTGGGACACTTCCATGCATGTATTCTTTTTCTTGAATCGGGTATACTGTAGGCGTAGGATGATTGCGTATTTGAACTTCTATTCCTTTATCAACCGAGCACTGCCGACCACAGAAAACACACTTGAACCCCATGTTCCGAAGACATCCATAACATCCATGACGTGAATTGAAAGTTCAGTTACATAGGCGGCGCAGGTTCGTAAGGGGGATCTTGAGCGGTTGCTTGATGTGAGAATGTGAGGAACCCGTTTTTATGGAACGACCGTCTTTCGGCTAGGTGAGACTTGGCCAATCTCCGAGGGAGCCGTCGAGGCTCACTGAACCTGAGCGCTATGTCTGACTGACTTACCACCAGGGGTCCCATCGACATCGGCAAGTCTATTCCATGTCAATGAAGAGAGCGAGACGAACAAACTACATAGACGTACTTGCCTGAAAAAGTTGGTGGTGGACTTGGTGACCATAGTCGTCCCACGTCGTCCAATCGCCATGTATCCCACCGCAGTGCACTCGCCCGTCGTCTGCTCACGTCCAAGGTCTCTATAAGCTGTTCCTCCGTCAAGGTGAGCTAATCGTGGCCCCGATACGCCGTGACGTCCAACTCTGAGTCCAATAGTTCCTTCAAAATGCCTGACCCCGTTTCACATCTGCCCCGAAACAACCGGCTCCGCATCCCCAGACAAACTCCCACCTGAGTGGCACACAGCCAAGCAGTCGCCTCCGATACCCGCTCACGTCCGTGGGGATAATGGAAGTGATGAGGCCTCACAGAATGACCAACCCCGCTTCGCAGGCACGCGCCAAGTTGGTATCGCTCGGGCACAACGCAGGTTCGCTTTGGGAGCAAAGCATCGTCTGGCGTCTGGGGATATCATTACGCCTTTCGGTACGATCGTTCGATTCGTTCTTGTTCCGCACCACTCGTGCTAATCATCGAACAGACGTGTAAACAACGCCCACTATCGTGAGTCTGGATCATGCTTGCGTTAGCACGACCCGGGAGTGTTCATTCTGACCTTTGCGTATCAGTACGATTCTTCGAGTCGGTAAGCAGTCAATCGAGTTCCAGACGCACGTGACCTAGGCTATTCGTGACGACTGTTAGGGTCGCATGCAATGGGTTACTCGACTCGGAATTCTACTGGGTGGCAAGGAACGTGCAGAGGCTATGCTTGCAGGACAGGGCGTCTCCCTCATACTCAAGTCTATCAACGTCAACTCTAGACAACCTGTTACATTCCCAGATACCATACGTTCTTCCTCTTCGCTTTCTGGAGCCTTCTGAACCGCACACAGTTACTCGTTGGACACAACGCCGTCTTATCGTCGGGCCGTACCCGGTTCACATTAGCCTCTGCGGCTTATTGCTAAGCAGGCCGTTGTGGCGGATCCTGAAGGGGTAATCGTATGGTACGACCACGATTCCCTGAAATAGTGCGATCCAGGCAACAACACATGGAGAATACTGGAGGAAGTGATGGACTCAGAAGTGCGAGAAAGACAAGGGAGGCCCGGGAATGGCAGGTAGTGTGCACGCTGCCAGCATAGATCATGAATCAAATGCATGGATGCATCCAGATCATTAGATGTTCCAATCTGGATGAGTGTCGTCTAGAATGGTGAACGTCAGCATCTGCCGGAGTACGTCCAATTTCAGTCACATAGTGGGGAATTGCGAACCATCAGTAGCTCGACTGTGTGAGTGCGATGAGTACTACGTCGCGAAGTCGACCTGACCATTCCGTCAGGCTGGGGTCGACCCGCTGAGTCTAACTCCAGAAACTTGGAACTTGGCATATCCGATACGGTGGTTTACGCTTCAATCCTGATCACTCGGAGTCTTCTTCCTCCCCTTCATCCCGAGATCGCTAAACCACACAACATGGAGCCTGGGTCACTCGAACCCCTTGCGACGACAATTGGTTTAGGGTTTGGTGTACGAAAGACACGTTTTTGTGGCGGTCGTTGGACAGTATACGATTTTGGGGCTTTGATGACGGAGTCAACCAACGACATGATGAATTTTGATTGAGAATGAACGACGAGGAACCAAGTTCCAATTTCCCGTAACTTGGATTGCCTCGGAGTCGCGTCTAAGTTTTCCCAGTAAAAGAACTATGTTAAACTAGATGCGTTCAAGTATAGAAGACCATGTACAAGAGTCAGTTCCCCTTCCTGACTGATATGCTTTTGGGATTAGGGAAACCAGAAAAAGAACGAGAGAATGGTATAGGTTGACAAGTACGACTCTCCACCGTCAAAAGCCACAGGCTCATACATTCTCCGATTGGTTGGCGTCCTGGAACACCACCACCTCTGTGGTCTTGCAAACTTGAACTCTCTGCCGTGACGACCATCATAGGGTAAGCCACGACAAGTCGAATCAGCATGAAGCGCGGAAACCTACCTGATTTACGGAGGAGACCAGGCATGGCTCGGGGCATTGTTTGTTGGTGCCGTCAGTCACCGCGGGCCGCGAACTTGAACTTGCCCCCGGCAAGTCCAAATTGAAAGCAATACTATCGACACAAGTACCCAGCATAGACCCTCCCCGGAAATACATCCTTGCATTCAAGTTGGCAAGAATGGTGTTACAGTAGACTGAGCAGAGTGGAACCGAAAATATGGTGTAGAACAGCTTTGTTGGGTAGAGATGCAGCTATAGTGATTGGGTTATGAGGCATAAAACGTGTGAAGTGATGAAAGGCACCCACTAAAATGATGATCAAGAGAGCGTATACGGCCGTCCAGGCGCCCGTATTTACCGCGAATACAGTGAGACGTTGCAAAAGGCGTGCCGTCCTTGCAAACCAAAATTCATGAGCGCACGCATTTCCAAGGTGGGTGAGTTTACCTTCCGCCAGTGAATCTGGTGACCTTCCATTCCCGGACAAGTAAGAACGTCATACAAATGGCAATCAAGATATCTAGTCCAGCAGCAACGGCGAGCGAGATGGTGCCTGCAAGCTGTGCAGTGGATGTCGAAGTCACCGTATGAATGTCACGAGCTTAAAACATACCTCCAACAAACCACTATCGAGGGTGCTGACACCCACTACGTGTAGGCTGCTGGAAATAAGTAGGAGACATGCCTCAGCAGATTGTAGTCCGAGAGATATGAATAAACGAACCCATTTGCAATGTACAACGACTTCAGGACATACACTGAGATTCAAGTTGCATGTAAGCATTGACAGATGTGAATGCGACAAACGACGGCATACTGGCACCAGTCACTGGTGTCGAAAATTCTGTTAGTTCCAATTCCCCCAACAATCGCGAAATATTACCAAACTCGACGGCCGCTGGGACAACCTACGTCATGATAATGTGAGTCTGAAGCTGCTCGAGTGCACATTCCTTACCCATAGAAGTGGTACAACGATCTTCTCTCCGCTGACTGTAGAACGCGTGAGAAAATGACAAGAGGACTCAACATCAAGACATACGAATGTAGATTCGATAGACGAGAAAACCTTGTGTTAATACCATAAGCAGGGCCTAAATATGTCAGCACTCATTCCAAGCACAAAGACAGACACGTACAGTCCCGAGGTACACTAACTATATCCTCCAGTGAGCCTTTTAAGGACACCGAACCCGGAGGACAGGACTTACAAGAAGTTCCCTAAGGAGAATATCAATGCGTGAAAATGTAATTCAGAAAGCACAGACTCACGGGTTCAGAACGACAAACGAAGATGGGTTCTCCAGGCCGGCCATGATGTACTTGTAGACTATGAGGTGCAATGTGAATAATAAGGCCAAGCGCTGTGGATGCGTAGAGACGAACCACCAGCAACGCTCCAAGCTCCATGGATCGTATTCAGGACCCTACCAGCGAGGTCAGGCACGTCGTCACGCACCGAAGCCAGATGGAGCCTTACCACGTAACTCCTACCTGTGAAGGGTACATTACCATTCTGCAATTACTCAAGGATTGACTTACAAGGGCCTTAAGGCGCAAAGGGTCGTTTGGGTAGCTAGGGCACAAACATGATAAGCAGCTGAAAGAGCAAAAGGAACGCGGATCTAACTGGACATAGTAGAAGAAACTGTTCAAGTAGTCAGTGAGTGTATGTTCCGATGTCACGGCAATAACCACTCAAGCACTCACGTTTGCATGCACATGACACCGTAAAATGCGGTTGACATGATAGCCGCAATATATAACGAACCATATTGTGGTCCATAAAGCTGGTCCATGTTGGTCGACATGGCGGCTCTGTCAGTGCTCTGGCGAAAGCAGAATAAGTCAAAAGAAAGAAACGTTTGCCTGCCAGGAGCATGGAATGGGAATATATGATGTTTCTGAATCTCGGCACTAGAAGGGGTGCATAGTACTTTATTTTCGAGGCTAGGGATATATATGATTTTCAAAAACGGTTTTTGACCAGAACGAGTAACCCCGAGTCCAGTTCTCAGGGGGCGGCGTTTGGTGGCTTTTCCGGAGCCCAGAAAATGGGCGCTGCAAGATGAAATACTGTATCATTTCAATCCATCTGTCAGGCCGTGTTTCATCAGCCCATGTGACACGTTACGACGACCGAAATTTTCGTCATTTTTAGGCCTGTGTGACGCATGACAGACGAATCGATGATACAGTAGTCAAGCAAGGGGTACCTGCCTACGCTACGGGTTTGGGTAACCCGTAGCCAGCTGATACTCTCGATAATTGGTCAGTCACGGAGTATTGACATGGCCCATGGGCTCTAATATTGCAGAGGCACTGGGCAGTTGGTTTATGGATCAGAAAGAAAAAATTAATTTACTGAGGGGGAACCATCCATGATACAAAATTTTTTTAACTCGTCTACTTACTTACTTACTAGGCTACTGGTGGCGCTAGAGCCTGGAGCTACGATTCCAGAGTCCGCTTCGGCTGCCTTGCGGCTGTGATATCTCCATCTCGATGATTACATTGAAGAGAGAGCTCAGAAAGATTTCATTGAACTTCGTGATATCAATAGGGTAGTACGTCGAACATCATTTGTACGGTAGGAAAATCGGTGGTTTGAAATAGTGATGACGGAGTGTGCGGTCTGACCAAGTTTGACGCAATCTCCCTACTCTTTACGTGCCCTTATGGACGGTTTGAAGGCGTGATCAAACGTCATGATCTAACTCGATTGACCCTGCGCATTGTCGCTTCGGTCGCTTCGTCAACATTGGGTTTCCGGACCCAACGGGTCGTCTAGAAGTTCCTCGCGTCCACACTATGTAAGATCATGAAGTTGTTGGCGACGTCAACTTGGATCAGGTAAGCGCAGGTCTCGGCCCTCCCTCAGAAATTTATGCTTCGTTGGACATACAGACTGCAGCTGACGCCCATGTATGGCTATAACGGTCCAGTGGCAGAATAGCTTCGCTGTGCTCCGAAGCAGCCATATAACAGATCCAAGAGAAGACGGATCTGATTGATCTTGATGAAGACACCATCGATGCTGAAGTTCTCTTCAAGTACCAGACAGGACGAGAATCGTTGGTAACCACATGGATTCATGGTATTGTGTGTTAGGGCCCATCGTGTTCGCTGCGCTATGTTGGATTCATGGACTGACCATCCAGAAACACCTTTGCAAAGTGTGCTGACCTGCCAAGAATGTGGAAAAAGTACAAGCCAATGAAGGATATGGCGCACCTGAACAGGGAATGAGTGAGGTCGAACACCTTTTCACGGATTGCAGAGTAGACGTTGTTCTTCGAGTTCGAGTAGGTCCGTGATGCAAGCTCCAAAGCACTGAAGACGTGCTCTACACAAATAACTTGGATAAGCCCAAGAACAGCAGTAACGAAAAACCGCACAATCACAGATGAACCAGACGGCATTCAGTGCCCTCCTCCTACTATGCTGGACAAATGTCTCGGTGTTGCATTCGTTTGGATCGTTTCAGGAAGATGGAGGGTACCCACCAGGTTAAGACCTAGCATCAACGGACTGAGGTCTCCTCAATGGCCTCAGCGGTCTCATCCTCCACCAACTCATCTGCCAAAACTCTTGCACAAGTCAAACACTGTTTACTAGCATTTTGGAACGTGTTCCTGGAAGGTGCGTAAGACTCGAGGCTGTGGTTGGGATCTGTTCAGACCAAAACAATCAGAGTCGCCGACTGACCGTTCTAATCGGTGCGACATGCAGTCATAATCCGCGGTGCCAGTGGTCACAAAAAAGACGCAGGCAAGATTTAATGCCATGCACATCCTTCTCCGCGCGATGTTTCGAACTACGTACAAGTCGTGGATACTGAGTTACGACTCATCAATTGGGATGTAAACTTCCTGCATAGCCTGATCGAAATGAGGTCAAGTATTGATAACCCAGTTTGTGAGTAATGCTGTTCGCTGCAAGGAAGAGAAAACGTACACAACGAGACAAGCGAACGACTTTGAGACCATGCGTCTTGAGTGGGATGAAGATGGCCCACGTCAACGCAATAGATGACTTCGCGAGAAGGACAGAGTAGGCCGCGAAGTCGTCCTTGAACATGGACTGCGAGTGGCAACATTTGACGTAGTCCTCAGCGACTCTCCTGCCACGCTGTTGTTCAGAATTCAGTGATTTTCCTTGTAATCACAGGAACTACAACCTTGTTCCAACTTTCGACGGGACGGTCCTGCGCGTAAGTATAGAACCAGTCCTAGACCTGTGAAAAGCGGTGATCATATTCAAAGTTTCAGAAAATCCAAAAAGGCAGACATCACTGCCACTGTTCAACGAATGGAGTGCTGTTTAAGGCACTCCCAGCCGCGACCTCTGGGGAGTAGGCAAGGCAGTGACCGCTCAAGCGCTCACTGGTATGCCTGGACAGTGACTGCGTTCCGGGCAATCGCCTCGCAGGGAGTGTGTCTTGCAGTGGCCACAAGGGGTGTGCGTGCGCGACCCGTGGGCTGGTCGCTAGTGAGGCAGGTGAGGAGGTTTCGTCTCAGCAGAGGCCAGGAGGTCCGACTGTTCTTTTTGTGGTCTCACCAGCCAATTCCACAAAAAAGAACCCACCAAATCTAAATCACCTGATAAACAATTCAGTGTACTGCCTTCGGTTGCTATGTTTCTTTGTACTGTGAAGTGTTAGGGAGTGGCTGTGGTTCGGTCCAGGTTCCACCAGCTGGGGCAATGGTCGGCCCCTCTTCAGATACACCAAATAAATAACATTACAAGGGTGTAATATTAAAGACATGGAGGCCAGGAAAGCTTCCAGCACACCTGGGATCCGAGTTATAAGTCGTATAAAATGCACTGAACGACGTCCGATATTAGAGAAAGAGACTGCGGTGGTACCGCGCTGAACCAATGCGAGGGGATAAAGAGACGCGAAAGGTATCTAGTCAAATCCTTCAACAACAGTGTTCCAGGTCCAACGTCCTTCTAGGAAACCCTTGGCAGTATCGTCCAGCATGATCTCGTTCCGCTTCGACACGTACACCTAATCACACGACAGGAAATCATCAGATACGCCACCACCAGCCACAAAAATAGCGATGCTCACCGTCTTATCGGTCACCCTCTGGCGCAGTGTTGATATCGTATCGGGATTGATAGGAGATTCTAACAGTTCCGACAAATCTTCTACGGCGTGCTCCAAGTCCCTGTCGGGTCAATCCGCATCAGATCACTGTCACGAGCGATGTGGTGAGAACATGCCTTTGGTTATCCTCAAACAGCTCCTTCTCGTTGCCCTTCTCTAGATAGTATGCCATGGCGTACGTCCATTTAAGCGTCATTCGGCACTTCTCAACTTCGTCTACGGCCTTCTTCATAAACTGAACCTCGATCCACGTCAGGTCCGACGAGATCTGCATCTCCTCCATCTTCTTCTCGGTTTTGTTGTACATGTCAATGGAAAGTTTAGCAGACTGCTCGTGGTTTGCCCATCGGTTATAATACTGTTCGTGGTATTAGTCGAGGCAAGTAGATAGAAAGGTAGCTATGCGTACGTGGAGATAGCGCTCTAGTGAGGCTCTGCTCCTTGACTGAGCGTCTCGAGCGTCCACGCCAGCTTTCTCATCGTATCGGTTGCATGAATACCAAGCCGTGCCATGTTCCGACCATGGACCTGGGAAACATCAGCAATAGGCGGGAAAGAGATATCTTAGGTACTACCCATGCACACCCAGCAAAACTCATGTTTACACTTCTTGCATGTCATGTGGCTACCAGAAGACCAGTCAGTAATGGTGTGATGAAGTGTACAAACGGAGGCGAGAACGTACTTGCAACCTCCGTTCTTCTCAATCGTGCTTTGACATTTGGCACATTCCTTCGTATTGCTCTTGATCCAGTTTGCGGTCTCGCTGTCGTCGCGACACTTCTTGAGCCACATCTTGGCCACACCACATATCACGGGTCGATGGTCGCTCTCGATGGGGCAACCGAAGCAGAATTTGTGTTGAGGTGGGGCATTCGCACCACATGCGACCGTTGGGACGATCGTCGTTAGCGCGCTCTTGGACGCCGCAGAAGGGCAGGAGACGGTATATGTGCATGAGGGGTAAGGGCAATACTTCAGGTTGGGGTTGGAACCGACAAAGTGTCGAACAAGAAGTTCGTTGAAGCGCCCCCAAGTAGCCGTATCGTTCCCCAAAGCAGCATGGACGAACATATCTGGTGCAATTATGCCGCAGCCCTCGGCCATGCACCTGATCGCGTGTTCGCCTTCTTCCCGAATCTTGGATGTTATGTATGCGTCCCAACAGCCGACGCAGAATGTGTGATCACACGATAGTGCCGAAAACGCCGTTTGAGAGTCATCGTAACAAATTGGACACACGAAGGGCTCCGGTTTCGGAGCTGGGACTGTGCCATGGTTGTCAGTCACGGGGGAGCCCAAGAGACCGGAGGGAGTATACCAGGTGTTTGCCGCGTGGGCCGGCGCAGCGCACCGGACCGAGCGCTTGATGAAGTGCCCTGAGAACGTTCGGGCCCGGCGACTGAAGAAGAGGGGGATATCTTTGCTGGAGGGGAAATTCCCGCTGCGACAGACACAGAAGAGACGTTGTCCATGTATTTTTCAATCAAACGCTCCTTGTTCCAATTCATGTAGCGCAAAAGCAGCGAGGCCGTGCTTGCCTGCGAAAAAGCAATGAGGACGGAAGATGAGTGATAATAAGCGACACACGTCTACGCCGAATATACCACCAATGTGGTCGATGTCCGCCGCCATGAGCTTCTCGACGGCGGGTTGGGGGAGTGACTCATACTCCACTTCGTAGGCTTTGCGGGCAGGACGCTGGGGTACCTTGAAGTCGTCGCCAAAGGTGTCCATGTCCATTTCATCATCGGAGGGATCTGAGCCTGTGAGCAGAGAGTGAGCGAGCGCTCTGCTCGTGTAGCATGGCAGTCCTCACCGTCGTCTTGAGGGCTCAACATGTCCTCGTCATCGTCATCGTAGTAGTCAACGTCTTCGTCAGAGTATTCGTAGTCTGAGGACATGCTGGTTGTGGTCGTAGTGCTTGCTCGAGTCGGTGGCATCGATTAGGTTGCTTACGCGATCATGCTGTGTTCGTTATAATCGTGGGAATGTATGAGTCATACCTTTTTTTTTTTCCGTGACTCGAAATGGAAGGCATATCAATTTGCGGATGCTCGTCCAGAGATGGACCAGTCAAGCTCGTGCTATACTCCGCCAACATCAGGCATTCAGACTCAGTCCTATACCACATCTCACTATTAGAAAAATGGCCTCAGAGGGTACCGGAACACACAAGGACCCCGTCACGGGCGAGATGATATCTAAAACGTGCGTATCATGTCTGCACTGCATGCCATCGATCGACCCCCGCCCAGGGAACTCAAGCGCCGCGAAAAACAGCGCGAGAGGGACGCAAGAAAGGCAGGAAAAGCTGCCGCAGCACCGCCCGCACAGGATAGCGTCGCCAACGCACCGAACGAGGACGACCTGAACCCTAATGTGAGTCATTCCGGCCTTGTCCGCACCCCTCTCCGACACAAGCTTTCCAGCAATACTACGAACTTCGCTCCAGGGCGATCTTGAAGCTCAAGGAGACTCAAGAACCCAATCCATACCCCCACAAGTTCCATGTCTCCAAGTCGATCACAGACTTTATCCGTGAATACGGAGAGGAGAGGTCGATCGCCCCCGGACAAAAGCTCGAGGACGTTCAAGTCAGTCTTGCCGGACGCATCCACAACATCCGCAGCAGTGGCAGCAAGCTCAAGTTTTACGATCTGCACGGCGAAGGCAAGCACGTCCAGATCCTTGCCAACGTCCGGTACGTGATGTCACGTTTTCCAGTGATCTGAATCTGATATCGGGCGTAGAGATGCAGCTGATGAAAAGACCTTCATGGCTACACAGCAGATCTTCCGCAGGGGTGACATCGTTGGTGTCGTTGGCACCCCCTCTCGTTCTCAAAAGGGAGAATTGTCTATTTCGCCTTCGGAAATGGTCCTCCTCGCCCCTAACTTGCACCAGTTACCTTCTGGCCACTTCGGTCTCAAGGATCAAGAAACTAGATATAGAAAGCGTTATCTGGACCTCATCCTTTCTGACGATACCCGTCGTATTTTCATCACTCGTTCCAAGATCATTAATTATATTCGGAGGTTCTTCGATAATCTTGGCTTCCTCGAAGTCGAGACGCCAATCACGAGCATGCTTGCTGGTGGTGCGACCGCGAAGCCCTTTGTCACGCACCACAACGATCTTGATCTCGACTTGTACCTCCGTGTTGCGCCCGAGCTGTACCTCAAGGAGCTCACCGTTGGCGGGTTAGATCGCGTGTACGAGATCGGACGTGTCTTCAGGAACGAAGGTATAGACCTCACCCACAACCCCGAGTTTACGCTCTGTGAATTTTATATGGCGTATGCGGATATGTACGACGTCATGGAGATCACGGAGGACTTGCTTGAAGGGATGGTCAAGTACCTGAACAACGGGAGCACCGTCATGACTTACCACCCGGAGGGCAAGGGTGGAAAGAAGCTCGTGATGGATTTCAAGACACCCTGGAAGCGATATGATATGATTGAGACCCTTGAGGAGAAGTTGAGCGTCAAGTTCCCCCCGAGCGAGACTCTGCACACTGCGGAAGCAAACAAGTTCCTCCTCGATCTCTGTCAGAAGGTAACGTGACGCTCCATCTCATGCATGTATGCTTACGGGTTCATCTAGCACGGCGTCGACTGTTCCGAACCTCGTACCAACGCTCGTCTTCTTGACAAGGTGAGCCCCGACGTACGAATGAGACTACGCAACAGTGACTGACTGGTCTCCTTTAGCTCGTTGGTGAATTCATCGAGCCACTTTGCATCTCACCCGCTTTCATCGGTAAGCCGTCCCACTCTTCTCAGCTTCCCAAGCTAACGTGTTCGGCTCAGTTGGCCATCCTCAAGTCATGTCCCCCCTCGCCAAGAACCATCGTTCACGCCCTGGTCTGTGCGAACGGTTCGAGACGTTCCTGTGTGGCAAGGAGATCTGCAACGCATACACGGAGTTGAACGATCCCTTTGAGCAACGGTTGCGTTTCGAGGAACAGGTACGTTTCTCGGCACTCGGACCATCGGCGTTCCTTGACGCGTGCGATGTTAGACCAAGCAGAAGGAGCAAGGTGACGACGAGGCACAGCCGGTAGATGAGACGTTCTTGAATGCGTAAGTCGATTCCGTCATGCGAATCCGATGTTGTTCAATTCACGCGCTCGCCATCAGGTTGGAACACGGTCTCCCTCCCACCGGAGGTTGGGGAATGGGCATTGACCGGCTCGTCATGTTCCTCACCGACTCTCCTAGTAAGCTTTCGGGCCTCGTTTTTTTTGGCGACGTTTGTGTCTGACGGTACCTTGTAGACATCAAGGAGGTGCTCTTGTTCCCTGCCATGAAGCCCATCGAGACAGGTGCCGGTGCTGCGCCTTCTGGGCAACAGTGAGATGCGCACGTGGCGTGAGAAGAGGTTTATTCAGAGCAGAGTACGACCTCCAAGGCACTGCATATTCCGTACAAACCCAACTCCTACGTAATTGAGACCACGCTGCGTCCGAGAGTACAGTATCTGTGATCAAGCCAAGTGCAACTAATTGTATAGCAAGGCCTCGGCTTTCGGAGACCTAGCAGTGATCTGGCATTTGAACGGTTTTGGATGACTAAAATGTGTTCGAACCAGTGTCATGCCAAAGAAACGATGTGATGCCAAGGTACTCACGACACGCTCCCTGGAGTGACGTCCAATTGTGGGGTGACCTCAACGCCGTCGACAACAGCCTTTGAAATTTTGAATGCAGCGAGTGACATGGCGACCGAGATGAAGAGGGACGCCTCCGCAAGATGAAACCCTGAGGGCGAACGTGATGATTACAGTCGATGCACGACATCGAACGGGGCTAGGTCTCACCTGGGCAAGTCCTGGCATCACACGACGTGACAGAATTCAATTGGTTAGCAAGCGTCCGCTGCGCCGGCTGCGCATCGTGCACAAAGGCGGACGTACCTCCTACCGAATCCGAAGCAGACGTCCTGAGGATCAGGTTGCGGTGTCTCGCCGAGGAACCGTTCAGGGCGGAATACGTCGGGCTCTGGGTACACCGACGCGTCATGGGAAACCCCCCTATGGGAATCGTTGTCAGGGGAATGGATGGGCGCAAGAGTCGGACCCGGCATGCATGCTCACCACGCGTTCCCGATGATGCACGATCCTTTGGGGATGAGGATCCCCTCGTAGAAGATGTCTTCCGTAGCGACGTGGGGCATGGCTTTGATTCATCTTCGTGAGCACACACCCCAAAGCTGTCACATAAGGGTGGGGACGGTACCTAAGGGTGCAACAGTGTGCCATCGGAGGACTTCTTTGCAGATTGCGTTGATGTAAGGAAGGGAGTCTTGGTCGTTGAAAGAGGGCAGTCTTTCGTTGCCGACTACCGCATCGAGCTCTGCCTGTGCCTTGGCTTGCACTTCGGGGAACAAGACCATCGCGAGGAAGAAGGCGTGTATGGCAGAGACGACCTGTATACGGGGTTTATTTTATCAGCGCGTGTACGGTCTCGTGGGTGAAGGGGTTGTACCGTGTCAGATGCACCTTCAAAGAGAGGTCAAGACGGGATGAGTGTGACTGAGGACCAAGACGTACCCAGAGAGACATTCATGGAGGTCCACATGATGAGATCCTCTTCCTCTGGGGTCACCCCCCCTTCCAGGAGCGTGGACGAAAAGGATGAAATCGCTGTACCCGCGGCCTTGCGCAACGTGAGACGAACCGAATGGATGAACATCATCAAAATCATACCATCTGCTCCTTGACATATTGGTGAGGCCTCACAATAGACTCCATCAAAATCTTATGGTATTTCTTTGCGTCCTGGAGGAAGCCCACGCCAGGTAACCACCCTGGAAGATGTCGCACTACGAATCCTTTGAGTGTGCATTCACACCGGTATGGGCTGAACTTTGGTCTCACAGGCAGGGATAACGTCCACTAGAAACGCGCCGGGAGTCGCAACAATCGAAATCATAGCCATCACTTTGTCCGCCAATTCGACAAACGGATCGTTCTCCTCTTGGACAGTGTAGCCATAAGTCACCTTGAAAATGATGGTACCAGCGGTGCTAATGGGGTAGGATGGTGACGACTGAGAAGCGGTTTACGGTCAAGTTGCACCTACGAGCGTATATGATGCGCCAGCTCTTCAGGTTTCCGCAACACCTTGGACAAGAACCGACACGTCTCTTCCTCCTCGATGGAGTTGAACTTTGCGGTGCTGCTCTTACTGCCGAACAAGCGGTAAAAGTGTCTGCGGTACTGGCGGAACCGATCCGTGTAATTGATGAACAACATTCCCTTGTCCAACCCAACCAAATCGGATGCCATGGTCAAGTGTGGTCTGTCCGAGCATTTGATGCTCTGTTTCTCGAGTACCTCCGTGATGGCCTTGGAAGAGTTCAGGACGACGTAACGTGTCCCTAGGATGCTTATAGATGAAACATCCCCTGAGATAGTAGAATTCTGTAAGAATAACCTGTATGAGGATAGAAAGTGCATACCATATTTTTTACCCAAGGCCGCGAAGTCCTCCCAGTTTTTTTCGGAGGATATCTGGAAGAGATTACCAATCACTGGCCACCCTCTAGGTCCAGGGGGAAGTGGAAGTGAGTCAGAGCGCTTCGAACCAAATAGCCGTTTGATAAGGTAAAGTCCCGCTCCGAAGAGCCAGACGTCGAGAAAAGTTGTTGGCTGAGCCATCGACAATGAGGAAGCGAGGCGGGGACAGAGTGGAGGGTAGTGGGAACTTTTGGGCGCGCTTTCTGGTCCATTATCATAACATCCGCATACCTAGACTGGCTAAAACGTGACATGACGGCATATGGCGCTTCAAAGCCAAGGGGAGTCGGCCGGCACAGGCCCCACTCTGAATTTGGAAGGGAATGGGTCAACGGACTGATGGGAAGTGGTGCTGACATGTTTGTAACACGACATGAGAGCGATCAAAAAGGCTCCAAATCATGGTGGTGCCCTGGACCCTGAGTCTTGTCAGCAAGTCGCCATTCCGAAAAGATAGAGGGTGTTGATACTGCAAACCGACGTTAACCAACTGGCACCATCCCATGTTTGAAGTGCCCGCTGACTTGCAACAATAAAACTGGGTCGCATGCCTTCTAAACCCAGGGGCTGACAATCGCCGATGGTCGTTCAGAGCAGAGCTGGTGATGGCAAGCCGCAGGACCGCGATTTTTCGATGTAGGGAGTCTCTGGGGTTACCCGAAACGGTGCCATCCAACTTCCGTTTCATCTCACTCATCGTCCTCCGACTTAGTCCCTTGGGCTTGAAGCTCCGCTGCACGCGTCGCAGAATGATTTTCTTGTCAGCTCAGCAGCTCGCCTCCAGCCCAGGACCTTTCGTGGAGCTGGACAGCACTTCGCGCTGCCTGGTACCCGCCTTTCCCGTCCATGCCACGCGTTCATTCTATAGTCCAGGATCCCTCCGTGCTAATGTAACCTCAACTCTGTACACAAACGTTCTGGAATATTAGCACTCCTTCCATTCACATCTCAGCCCTCATTCCCGAGCACAAGCCAAAGAGTACCTACAACATCGCGCTACGCAGTCTAACGTCCAAGTTCACCAGCTCACTTCTACTGAATATCAACTGTGGTGATCAACTCGGTCAACGACGTCACCTCCCGAATCTGAGCCATGATCAAACAATCCGCTGCAACGCGTCTATATCGCGCACGCGCCACCGTTTCCAACAACAACGCGCCAAAGGGCTGCCTTAGACGTGCAATGAGCCAGAGCGCACGAGTCGTCCGGTCAAGCGCAGCCAGATCGTACAAGAATTCCTGGTTGAGGATGGAACTGATCCAGGGGTGGGTGAGAAGAAGGCCCTTCATCCCGGACAAGTCATCTCTGGTTATGATCTCCATCTCCCCGAGCGCGGACGCGGCGGCACGGTAAAGACGCGGGCCGGTCCCAGAACCAGATTTCGAGACGTCATCAAGTTCGGTGATTGAGAAAGCGAAGCAAGGGAGACCAAGGCAACTGGCAGTAAAGGTTGGAAAAGGAAGTTTGTAGAGGTGATCGTATAGCGCCACAGCGGGGGAGAGGTCGGGCAAGGATGAACGGAATGTCACGATGATGCGGTGTATCTCGGCCGCGTCGATGGGTTGTGGAATATGCGGCGGCACAAGCTGGTCGTAAACCGTAAGATCAGGGGGTAGGCAGCTATTGTAGCTGCCCGCACGCCCGGTCCAAGCAAGGATAGTAACACCGCTCGAACCTGCTAGAATGTGTTCCAGCAACCGAGCAACCGCGCGATTGCCCTCGTCATAGATAACGGGAATGGAAACGTTGAAGATGCCAAGCAGCGAGTACGCGATATCCTCGACAAGCGTCGTTTGGCGCATTGAGGCTAGATATAGCTTTTCGCGCACCCTGTCAAGGCCAGGATGAACGACCGACGTTTCTTGTGTGAGAGCTCCTGCGGCTTGTTGCATCTCCCGAATGATGCCAGGGTCCTCATTCTGATTGAAACTCTCCAACCCAAGGTATGGCTTCTAGTCCTCTGTGTAGAACTGGACAACTTCCGCTGCAACGTATTCCTGGTATGTCCATGCACGCGTATTCCAGATACTTCGACGGAGATCACCAGGCCGCCGGGAGTGTGACCAGACACCACGGAGGTAGGCGATTGTGAGAGATGAACCACGATACCATGTGAACATGGCGACCAGCGACTCCTGTAACACGACGTTGTTGTTTTTGTCTATACAACAGGTGTCGGACCATACCCAATGGAATCCGAGAGCACCGATTAGGCTGCAAAGCGTCTGGAGCTCGACGCTCGCGAAGGACACCTCTAGATCATAGACAGATATGTTCTCGACCCGCTAGAAAAGAGGTTCGTCATAGTCCCACCGATGGGAGAACATGACATATTGGTAGAATCCCTTGAGTTCTTTCTGAATACGTTCAGGGGTCGAGTTTGGTGGTCATTGAAGACCGTAATTCATCGTAGACTGGAAGTGCTTCGAAGGCTGCAGCTTGCCCTGTTTTATCGAACAGGCGCCCGGTCTCGGCGTCGATGAGGACACGTATCATGTGGCGGATGGTTTCTTCGATCACCTCTCGGATAGCGGGGGTCGCATCGACGTATCGACAACAAAGCTCTGAAGATCGGGAGAAAATCAGAGTGCTGCCTCTACGCAGGTTGATGCGGTGACCCACCACGAACTTCAGGATCAGGGAATTCCTTGACATTTGAGAGAATCATCTTGAATGCCTCGAACGCTTCGCCGTAGCGCTTTGCGCCATGTAAGGCATGCTTCCGTTCGTATCCTTTGTAGGGCGTTGGTTCAAGTTCAATGTCCTAGATTGTACACAACACTGAGGTCCCTTTCCGTGATAATAAGACATGAATCATACCTTGTCACGTCGATTAATGCCACTTTCCATGACTTTCTGAGCGCTCGTGCCTTGCTTCGCTTATAAAGGACATCGCTGAAGCGCTGACATTCGAGGGATTGAGCGTCAAAAACTCAGAATAAAGTTTGACCGCCTCGTCGTATCTTTGAGAGTCCATCGTTGCATCGCCCAAATTTTCTGGCTTCACCGTACAGCCATGTCGAAAGTCTGTCGAGAGTAATTGGAGCATCCTGGATATGTTGCCTTGGACCCACTCACCGACTTCCCATGCCATGTACGTACTCGTGTCCTCTGTCAGGTTGTTCTGTATTCTTTGGAAGCACTGGACTGCCTCTGTAAGTCGACCATCCTGTTCTAGAACATCACAGATCGCCTGGAAGATGACTAGCTTTGGAAGACGAAACTGAAGCGAAAAGGAGTCAACATCCAGTTCAAGGGTACACCATGCAACACGTACCTTGGTAGCGGCATCGAATGTTACATCCAAAGAGTCGCAAACCAAGATCAACCTCGCCCACTTGTTCAAGAGAGTGCGCGGTGTTGATGGACTGAGCGACAATGCAGTCGAATAGGCTATGAGCGTTTCGTCATAATTCTCGGCTCTTGACGCCTTGTCTCCATTTGCTTCCAGCGTCGATGCGCATCGGTTCGTGAAATCTGACAATGACTTCCCTCGGTTCGCAATGCCAAAACTCACCAGCAATCCAGTCCGTTATCAACGCGTCGCCTCTGACCGCTGCGCTTGTGGTATTCTTGATCTCAAGCAGAGACGCGGCAGCATCAACTATGCGGCCCTCTGCATACAGAGTTTCACATTTGTGCTTCTGCTCGCGGACATGCACAATGTGTGCAAGGTCGTCCGCCTCTTGTTGTAGTTGTACGATTTCGTTGTCTGGTGGAACAGATGTCAGAATTCTGTTGGACATACTCAATCTTTCATCTTGCGCGCGAAGGGAGTCGATAGTCTCATTCAGACTTTTTCCTTTCTGACTGGCTACCCGCTGAGATGTGGCGAGTTCTCGTGTAACGGTTCTTGAAGCCGTACAGAGCTTAAGTCGAGATGTCGCGGGTGTTACCCAACGAGGGAGGGAGGAGGAACGCGGATGGTATCCGACGTAGCCGAGAGAGGAGAGTTGAGAGATGTCGTGAGGTCGTGGAGTCGTGGAGTCGCAGTGGGCGACGGATCGTGAGCGATGAGAGTCTGTAGATCGACGCTACTTGATAGAGAATTGTCAGCGACGAGCACGACAGGTTGTACGAGTCAGCAGCAAGTGCGATGATGATTGCAAAAGCTAAGTCTAAGTTGTAATGCTTTGCTACTCAGTTCGAGTCTCCGCTGATTCTACGACGGCGACCGATGTATCCGTTACATCTCGTGCGACTTTCACGAGCTTCACTATGTCTTCTTATGATTGAAAACACGTTAGAGCATGCGAGGCAGGACAATAAATGGACGAACTCGGCCTTTCACGCTTTGTACGAAGGGTGTATGCTAATTACGATGTTGTTCATTGAGCGGCAAATCGAGTTCTTGATTCAAATGTACTCACGGTGTCGCAGTAGGACGAGGGTTAGAATACTATTGGGACTTACTCGATTTTTCGACCTGCGCGCGAAGGGAGTTGATAGACTCATTCAGACATTCTTGCTTCTGATTGGCTGTGACGAGCTCGTGACGGAGGCCATGCACGGTTTTCTCGAGGTTCGCTATCTCTTGTTCTAACGAATTAAAATATGTTAGAATGTGGAAGTCAGAACAGCGAATGGACAAACTCGATCTTTCGTCCTGCGCGCGAAGAGATTCTTCTCGCTGATTGGCTGCGGCGAGCTCGTGACGGAGGTCTCGTACAACTTTCTCGAGGTTTGCTATTTCTTCTTCTAGTGAATTGAACATGTTAGAACGTGCGAGGCAGGACAGCGAATGGACGAACCCAATCTTTCATGCTTTGTACGAAGGGAGTGGAGACTGTCCTCTTTATGCTGATTACGACGTTGTTCATTGAGCAGTGGATCGAGTCCTTGGTTCATATGTACTCACGGTGTCGCAGTAGGAAGAGGGGAGGATACTACACAGACTGCCAAGTGTGATTTTGTTGCCACCGCCAATTACAATATCGTTGTTCGTTGAGATGACCATGCATTCGACTTTGCCTGTATGGTTGATAACAGATCCGATTTCCTCGCGTGTCGTAGCATCCCAGAATGAGACTAATGACCCGGAAGAGGCTGCGATGAATGCGCCATTGCTTGACAGTGTAATGCGGTTGTCTTTATCGCTGTGGATGGACCATTGAGAAAGCGTTGCACCAGTGGACACGTCGAGACAGACGATCTTGCCGGAAGATACAGCAAAGAGGTGTTTGCCATTGCTCGACCAGGCGAGGGAGTGATTGAGCGAGAATGAGACTCCGATTGAGACGTTGACGACAAGGTTACCGATCTGACTGTCGTAAATCAAAATAGAACGCAAAGTCGCGGTGGCGATGAAGCGTCCGTCGGGTGAGAATTTGACCGTGTACACGGTGTTGTCGTGTACCCATGGGCCGAGCAGTCGCTGGCCAGTGGAAAGCAACCAGACGCAGACAGTGCTGTCGATCGACCCGCTCGCGATTTTTCTCGAGTCTGGCGAGACGTCGACCGCAGACACCCGGTCGCTGTGTCCCCTGAGCTCGCTCACTTTTTTCCCGCTTTCCACGTCCCACACCTGGACTAGCCATTTACTTGTCCCGCTGACGATCCACTTTCCATCTCGCGACACCACAATGTTGCAAACATCGCTCCCCGCATCCATTGGCATACCCACCTCTGTGCCATCCCCAACTCGCCATCGTCGAATCTTCCCCTCCTTACCGCCGCTCACGACGTGCCTCCCATCAACCAGGAAGGCGGTCGAATAGATGTCACCTCTGCCATAAATAGCGATTTCTGTGACTCTTTTGAGACTACCGGAAGAAGCTAGCTTAACCGCCAAATGCGTTTGTCCCAGCGCATTTCTCGGGATAACTATTAGTGACCGGAAATGAAACCAGACAACTGACATACTCAGCCTGTGCCTGCAATGAAGTCTCGGCGATCCGAGGTATACGATAACTCGTTG
>JBBPMO010000193.1:0-40808 GCA_038090315.1 Xanthoconium stramineum | reverse complement strand
ACAAATGTTTTCTTGCAGCCGTCTCTGAGAGTGTGAGGTTGCTTAAGGTTGGGCTGTGTTTGAATTTCTGTATAGCCACTCGGACTTTGCCTATACTAATCTCATGTAGCCTCACACTCGAAGTTGATGGTGTGAAGGAGCCTGATGCTACACCTGAATTCTAGTTGAAATTCATAGATGCCTATATATCCTCCTCATCTCCAGTGGCCATGGACCTGTTGTCAGCTTCCTTTCTAGTCATGTCGACATAGTGTGTCTAACCCAGGGCCATTTGTAGCATAAGGGATATCAGTGTCGTCATCTGCTGCTTCTGCATCAATCAGCCAGTTTATGGGTCTCAAAACATATTTATGATCAAGGCCCTTGCTGAAGGCATATCACATCCCCCCCACATCCACCAACTCCATGTCTGAGCCAAAGCTATAGCTGGATTGCTCTGGATTCAAAGGGAGTATCCCTGGGAGGTTGGGAAGTACTTAGTTGTTCTGGCCAGGAGCCAACACAATTGACATAGCATTTGCTGACACACTGAAAAATACAACTGCAAATTTTCCGCTAAGCACTGTCCCGAGTGTTCATGGAGGTCCACAGATCTTGCATGGAGCTTGGTCGATGAATGCACTATCACTCCCAGCTTAATTGCTATTCATGCCAGCCTGAGGTGTAATGCAAAGGAACAGCCAGGTTGCTAATCTGTTAACTGTGGCACCAAGTCATGCACCCCTCATGGTTGCACTCATACAGAGAGGTACAGCATGGTCTTGTGTAATTCCACTCAAGAATTCGAGGATATCCTCCGACTTGAGCTCGGAAAAGAAGTCCATTGAGTTGTACGTAATCCATTGGTTACTGAACCAAACAATTCCCGCTCGCACCCCATCATGTCGAACAACGGCGCGGGTTCAAGCACTATGCATTGTTGTCTTCACATCTCTGAAATCCTTAATCTCATCTTCAAATTCGTTGCCAGCAAACACTGGGATGGTCTGTTTTACGATGGATTTCGAGGGATCCGGAAGACACTCGCATCTCTGGCCAGAACATGTCAACTGTTCAGTTCACCCGCGCTGGATCTTCTTTGGCATGAACTTTACAGCTTTCGGCCCCTCCTCAACATTTTCCCGATTGTTAGTCGTCCTTCACAATATTTCACTTTGTGCTAACTTTCAACGAACTGTAGGCTGCATCCTCTGCGGATGACCCTCAATGGTTGATTTTCCGCAAGTATGCAAACCGCGTCAAGATTATGCATGCTTATGAGGGAATGGTTCCCGTGCGGGTCGAAGAAAAACTAATCTCCGCTCTGCAACATTGTCCTGCAGCCTGTCTTCCCCTCCTGCCCAATGTCACCAAGTTGGAATGGAGCGAGTATTCACACGCAGCCCTTCAAGATTCCTGTATTTCACTGTTGAGACATTTTACAGGTCCTGCAGTGGCCACAGTTACCCTCTCCCTCATGCGCTGGCCAACTTGGTTCTCGGTTGAATTGGCAACACTGACGGATCTTCCACGCCTCTGTCCAAACGTCACTTCTTTCAGCCTCGCCCTCCACTCACGGGATTACGAACCTTCTGAAGAAGTAGGCAGGATGTTGGCTCAGTGGCCAAAATTGAGATTTCTGCGGACATGCGCTATTGCACAACCCGGGATGGACGAGCTGTTCTCTCAAGGGACTCTCAACTCCCTCTACATTGATCACCACAAGTCCCCACCCCTCTACAGCGGTGCGATCCCGGACACTGTTAGCGAACTTACCCTTGACGTGGCGGGCTCCACACTGTGCACGCGTCTTCTCCAGAACATGTATGCGAGCCCTTCCAAGTTTCACCTGCTTATCAGTACGATGGATGGACAAGCGGAGCCAGACATTGAGGAAATGTTCCATCTTCTCCCCCGCCGTCTCGACACATCCCGCTTGCTTTCGCTCACGATCCAGCCAAAGGCGAGACTCTTTGGCATACCCATACGGCACGCTCTGGAACTCCGAAAGCCGCTCGTGTCCGCAATTGTCGAGTTTGGAGCGTTGCGCGAGCTGGACCTGGACTTCCTTTGTACTGCGCAGTTGTCCGATGCGGACTTTGCATCCTTGGCTGGGTCATTGACGCAGCTGCGACGTCTACAAGCTGGCACTGCAAACGAATCCATCACGCGACCACGGCCGGCGGCGAGTATTAGGGCGGTGATCGAGGTGTTACGATGTTGTAAACATCTCGAAACGCTGCACATCGTGTTCGATGGGTCGATTCCACCGCCGGGATGTTCGACGGTGGAAGACGGGAAGGTGGCACTTTCGGAAGAGCTGGTACTTCAGGGATGGGGGGTTTCCAACAGGCGCATCACTGAGCTTTGCGTCGGCTATTCACCGATTGGAGATGCGACTATCAATGCCTTGGCGTCGTGCCTGAAATCCATCATGCCCCGCCTGATACAAATCGAACGCAAAGATAGGGATGAGGAGTGGGGATTGGTTCAGGACATATTGGAATTGCGCTCAAATGGACGCTACCCATCTGTTGGCGCTGTGGAGATGTGAGCGACTGGAGACCATGGTCCGTTTGCGTTTCCGGTTCTCTTCACTTACACTTATGATACTCGTCACTGTCCCAGATGGTCAATTCTACACACATACCTTGATAAACTCGGAGAGTACTCGTTTACACCAAACGATCTTCGTTGTTACCTCTTGCTGCAGATCTACAAGTTCACTCTCCGTGGCTTGAATATTTCGTAAGTTTGGAAACGTAGTTCCAAACAGCCGTCTCAGTAGCGAACCCAAAAGACCACGGTGCGGCGATACTCAAACAGTGGGGCAAAGTCGCTGAGGGAGTAGTGCGGTAACGGTACGGGGACGTCCTCATCTGATCTTGAGAGCGCTAGGCATGTCTGAGCCGCCACTCATTGTCTGGTCGGTGTCGTAAGGAATACAACAACGTAGCTCATCGCTTTTACCGTCAAGAGGAGTGACACAAAAAGATTTGGATGCGCAGGGGATTGAACCCTGGACCTTATACAAGTTCGCTCAGTTGATTGAGCAGCTGCAAAGCATACGCGCTACCACTGCGCTACGCACCCATGACTGGACATTCGGTCCTTTCCTCACATGACTCGTTGTACCCGGGACCTTCTGGAAATACTTAGCCTATGCACTTGTCACTCATCCGAGGCTTTCCAAAGCTCCAAACTTTGAGATTTCATACTTATTGCAAGTACGCACCTTGGTCCTTGGACATCTTGAACGTCACCGTCAGGCTGTAACTCATATCCACAACCGTCGCTGTATCTCAGTCCGTTACGTGGCCGCCGTGGCCGTTTCGACGTTCAAAAAACTTTCGACGGAGGTTCAAATCGCCATTGTAGCTTAGAGCATCCACCGTCCAAACTTTCAGCCCTCAAGGCCTCATGCATCATTGTCTTTCCATCCCTGAAGTCCTCACCCTCATCTTCAAGTCTGTTGGGTACCAGGGCCAGAATTCTCAAATCTGCAGGACGACGCTCGCTGCGTTGGCTAGAACATGTCATGTGTTCAGTTCACCTGCGTTAGATATTCTCTGGCGTGAGCTTCCCAGTCTTGGGCCCCTGCTGAAAATCATCCCGCTCGTTCGTCGTCCTTAGTACGTTATCAGCTTGTGCCGATTCTCAACAAACATGTAGGCAGTGTCCTCTGTGGATGACCCACAATGGACGACATTCCGCAACTATGCGAAACGAGTCAAGATCATGCATGTTTGTGAGGCCACGATCCCTGTGCGGATCATAGAACAATTCGTCTCCTCCCTTCAACACTGTCCTGAATCTTACCTCCCTCTCCTTCCCAATGTCACCGAGCTGGAGTGGGGCGAAATTCCCGTGTTCCTTCCACTACCTGGAGATTCCAGCATCTCACTATTGAAATACTTTGCAACTCCCACAGTGACCACAATTACGCTCCCGCCCATTGGCTGGATGGCTCACTCCTCAGCGGAAAAGGCTTTACTTGCGGATCTGCCAAGGATCTGTCCGGAAGTTACTTCCTTCACAATTGCCATCGGCTTGGGACTATGGCCCTATGAAGAAGCAGGTGAAATGATAACTCAGTGGTCAAAGCTACGAACCCTGCGAACATGCGCTATTGAACAATCTGTAATGAGCGAATTGCTCTCCAGAGGAACCCTTCAGTCCCTTCACATCCAGTACTACAAGTCCTCACCCTCCTACAGCGGCAGGATTCCAGAAACGGTGCTCGAACTTACGCTTAGCGCGGACAGCCCCTCTTTGTGCACGCGTTTTCTCGAGGGCATGTATGCAAGTCCTACTAGGTTTTGCCTGGTTATCGGTGCGGACGAAGGACGAAAGGAGACAAACAATGAATTACTTTGTCTTCTTTCCCGCAGCCTCGACACATCTCGTTTGCAATCCCTCACATTCCAGCAGGGAATGAACCCCATAGGCGGGCGTGCTATGGAGCTCCAACAGCCGTTCCTGCCCACGCTAGTCAAGTTTACGCGGTTGCGCGAGCTGGACTTGGACCTCGTTTGCACCGCGCAAATGTCCGATGCAGACTTTGCATACTTGGCAGAGTCATTGCCACAGCTCCGGAGTCTAAAGCTTGGTACCGCGTACAGGTCCGTCGCGCTTCCATGGCCATTGGCAAGTGTTTGGGCGGTTGTCGCGGTGCTGAGCCACTGTGAACACCTCGAGACGTTGCACATCGCCTTCAATGGGTTGTTTCCGCCCTCAGAGAGTTCACCAGGGGAAGACGACGAGGTGGCGCCTTCTGAAGAGACAGAGTGTCAAGGATGGGGTGTATCAAACAGACATATTACCGAGCTTTGCGTTGGCTATTCGCCGGTCGGGCGTGCGACTATCGACGACATAGCCTCTTGCTTGAAATCGGTCATGCCCTGCCTGGTGCAAATTCAATGCAAAGCTCGGCATGAAGAATGGAAGTTGGTCGAGGAGATGTTGGAATCATACTAAAACGGACGTTGCCTTGTCCATCGGCGGGCGCTTCCTAGATGATACTTATACTTACCACACCCGCTGTCTTCGCAGATCGCGGTTTACTTTCTTGATAGACCCGACTACCCTGTCTTGGCTCTGTCATTTCAATTTGTTTGTCTCCTTCCCGCCATATTATCCATCTTCGTTGCTGGGAGTTGTATAGCTCTCTACCTTGTAACGTAACCACACGGCTTGACTATTACTGTCACATTACTACGCATCATGTGTTTTCTGATACCCATCCGCGTCTCTGACGAGCAATAACAGCGCACTGCTCATCAAGACAACGACCTGCACGTACACAAGTGATGAGCAGAGAGCCAAACGGATTTGACTGTTTAACATGCGTACCAAGTGGACATAAAACACGAGCAGAGGTCTCGTCCCGATCGTCGCAGTCAGAATGCTACCCATGATGATTGTTGAGAGAAAACTCCCTGTATTGGAGACGATTTCGATGGCTGTTAACGCCTCTCCTAGGATCCAAAGTGAGTGTCAATTCAATGTGGATAATGTCAGAATCTGACCTTGCTTCAGTGGATCGACCGAACCAGCGACCAGGCTCCGCAGCGTAGGGGTGTGTACGGAGACAAATCCGATGCAGATACCAGCTGCATTATCCAGTGAGTACACTGGGAATAGAGGTCATTACTGGACTCTTACAAATGATCAAGGGTAGTTCTGTCGTGGATGCGGCTGCGCTCAAATAAAAGAGCGCGGCAGCAACGCACGATATGAAACCCAAATGTACGTCCAAACGATCTGAGGCTCTCAATGATTCCGGTCCCATACCGTTCGTTATCTCTTCTTCCACGAGAATGGAAGGTATCGTTTTTCGGAGGTAGTATGGACGCAAAACACGAACCAGCGGGGGAACGAGCACCGTCAAGATGATCGTACCACTGACAGAAACAATGGTAAGGAAAAGGCCTGTCTAGTGACATGATTAACACCTTGCGCCGAAAGAGGTTGATAATCACTCACCTGCGCTGGGTTGAGGTGATATTTTGATGTAACGAGTATCAACCATGCAGAGGCGGCGTAGGCGTTAGCGGCGGCGAACATAAAGGTGTGTGCTGCACACCATGCGAGTCGCCAATTGCGAGACCCGTCCTGTTTGCGAGATGGTATAAGAGTTTTCAATGGCTCGAAAATGTGCCAAGAGGATGCGAAGAGAGCTGCTGCGGGAAGCCCGTCAATAGCGGGTTCTGAGCGCATGCGGGACAGTGCGTTTCTCTTATCCTCCGGAAAAGATTCCGGTAGGAAAGAAAAAACGTATATGAATGTGACCATAAATATTGCAGCTGCCATGTAGAAGACAATCGCAGGGTCGCGGGTTTTCGTTGTAACAAATCCTCCCAGAGCAAACGATACACAAGTACCTGAAAAAGACGAATCAAGAAAATCTACGAGATCTACGAGAAAGATCTAGACCTAGCATGGTCCAACCTACTATCCGGCTCAGAGCGGCGGTCCTTGAAATGTGGATTTAGACCCAACAAGGGGAATATTTGCGAATTTAAAACCCACCTGTCTTCTGGGCCACATACGTCGACTACATACATGTTAACAAGATAAGCGTAGGGGATAGGGTTGGAAAATAGGTCGAGTAGCGTCCCCGCAAGGAAGATCCAGTCGCTAAGCCAATCCGGCATATACTGTGACCCGGCTATCATCATATGTCCCAAGGTCCCAGCAATGAGTACGAGTAAGAAGGCTGGTTTCCTCCCATGGCGTGATGAAATACGACCCAATATGCCACAACCGACAATTGCTGAAAATGTTTCGTGAGCATTTGCGATGATCGAAAGCGGTATGGACATACATAGAATGCATTCGATCGCAGTGAGCGCTGCGATCGCGATCGAAAAGTACCGTGCGATCTCGGGCGCATCGCAGAGCTCGCTGTTTAGGTTACCTACTGGGAGACTGGCTGGATTGCCGTGCAATGTGTTCCAGAGCCTGCATGCCGCTCTTCGGATGAGTTCGATGAGGGTAGTCGATGATATCAGGGCTGCCAGTCGTGTTGCAAGTGCAACCGGAATAAGGAGTGTCTCCGGTGAAATCCTGGATCGCTCCCTCGACGGGCTCCCACATGACTGGCTAACCAATGGGAGAGAGTCTCCGAGTAGAAGGGCAGTTTCGGACGTCGCTTGGTTCGGGGACGACATGGTGCAGAGGATGGTCTACCGCCCAGGGAGCAGGTTCTTTAATGTTCGGCGTAAAGTTCATTCCCCGTAAACCATGTAGATACATAGCATGATAGGATGGTATTAATAGAGTCCCAGATACTAAGGGTGACTCACGTAGTCTGTTTTCCCAGTGCGGGCTAACAGTGTCCGCAGTCCGCAGCGAAATTATAAGTCAGATACGCCACAGGACCTTCCAGTGATCAGACTGCGCAATTAATTCGTCTAGTTGCGCACTGTAAAAACACTCAGAGGTTTGTCGATACTGTGGAGACCTGGGGTGACGGTCAGGCTCGGTTAATATCGGCATTTGGCCCGTGCAGGGTAACATGTTATGTGACACGGATCAACATCACTGTGAATGGACTCCCGGCAGTTTGCGCTACACTAGTCGCCATGCATATTATGCTTCCACAAAGAGTCATTTATTCGTCATGAAAAGTGAGGCATCTAGGCCCTTCGTAGAAGCGTGAAGGAATCCACAAAATTAAAGAATACTAGAATGAACACATCACTATCAGGTCTCTGATGCAAGATCGTGTAGCGGCAGCCAGTGTGCTAGAACCCAAACTCAGTGTTGTTGAGACATTTGAGCCAAATAGTCGGAAAGCTAGGCGGTACACGTCGGTAAAGAAATCAAGCATCGGAAGGGGAATGGACATACCTTCAAGGCGCCTGTCCGGATGTTCTCGCCCACGTTTTGAACATCGGGATTAGCCATCAGTCGAGCGATGGCATCTTTCGCAGCTATCTCTAGGTTCGCTAGGCTGCCATCACCCAAAAGCCCTCCCTCAGAGCCGCCGTGGTCGAGCCCATCTTCCTCTTCACGGCCAAAGTATTGATTCGAAGAAATCGAGGTTGCGCCTTGGAAGTTAGATAACCGTTGTTTGGACTCGGCGAGGAAAGTAGGGTCGTAAGTATTTCGCCCAAAAAACATATCTGAAGAGATAGCTTTCTGGGTTCCAAACTTTTCCCGTGCTGTCGTGGGTGCATCATCAATTGTGGGGCTGCAGGTACCAGATATTCTTAGCCAAGAGCTCGATGATGAAAAGATTATACACACGTGGAGGGTGCGCTAGACGCTGTCTGTGACGCGGTAGGAATGCCACCAAAGCCTAATTTGCGGAAACCCATTCCCAGCCTCTCAAGATCCTGACTATTTCCTTTCTGAGTGTCCACTTTCCCGGGTATCGTGGTTATTGCTGAGCTAGTATTGACGGCCTTGGCTTTCGCATCCGCTTTGGCTGCCTGTTCGGTTTGCTGCCTGGCGCGTTCTTCTTCCTCCTCACGCTGCCGGTCGTATCCAAGCTGCTTGATGCGTTCGGCTTCCTCCGCAGCTTTCCGTTCTGCCTCAGCAAAATCAATCGGCGCAGCAGCCTTCCTCGCTCCAAGACCTCCAAGCTTCGTCTTCTTCGGAGCAGCAGAAGTGTTGGTAGAAGCGGTAGTAGCTGGTCCTGAAGAGTTCAAACGCGAAGCGCCGAGTTTCGTTGAACTATTGACGGAGGAAGAAGTAGAGCGTAGAGAGCTTGAAGTTACCGTCCGAGGAGCGGGGCGACCAACTGCAGGCGGAGCGGTGGTAGATGTGGTGGTGGTGGATGTGGGTTTAATTGGGGTAGGTTTGTCCCAGGAAGAAAAGAAGTCATCTTCCGCCTGGGAGGTGGAATCGGCTGGTTGGGACAAGTCCATCCCCTCGACGACAACTCGAGTAGGGAATCTAGCGAGCGAGATCAGTGCTTTCAAAGGCGTGGAGTTCAGTAATACATACTTGATAACGTCTTCCTTAACGCGCTTGGCGAGCTCCTCCTTATAGAGTTCGGCGGTTCTGCTGGAATACTTTTTCTTCGGGTCGGCATCAGTCAGAAGCGAGGCGCCACCATGACGGTTGAAGAATTCTGTTGCGGAAGCATTCCCACCGATTTTCATGGTCCGTAGCTGGTTCGATTGCCAACTGTCTAGAATCGTCGAGCTGTTCACTCCGGAGGTTTGAGGAACATATAGAAGTTACAAGGTATTGTACGCACCGCACAAAACTGATATGCACGCCCATATTCCGGTGTACGCTGGAGCAATCCAGACATATATAAACACCAAAAGTGACGCTCGACCAGGTGGGGTTCCGGGCTTGACAGTCGAAGCATGTCTATCGATGAAGGTGATGATGAGGGTGCGAATTTGAAAGTAGATGTTGACTTACCTTGTTTCCCTTCTGTGACCTGAGGACCTTGAATAATTTTTCTGATTCTGCCTTGGTAGGCTCAGCCATTGTGCAGGTCTTGAGGTGGGCGATGGTATTAACGTGGAACCTTTCGGGGTCCTCGGCTTAGCTGAGCTTTCTAGGCGGTGACGAGGGTCTCTTCTAGTCTTGATGTCAAACCAAAGTGACTTGTCTGTATGACTGGCCATACAGTAGTGGGGTACCATCATGTTGTCCGAGAATCAAATCCCATCCAAAACGACTGTTCTCCTCGTACACGCTCGACCAGCTGGCTAGTCGAGCAAAGAGCGTGTCAGGCTTTCACAAGACCTCGTTCTAGTCGCCCTCGCATCGACGCTGGTAACCGGATTACCATCAACTACCCTCGTCGAACTTGTTCGCCAACTTGTCTGCAGACTCTGGAATAAATCGCATGGTAACCCTCCGGCACTCACAGTAGATGGCACAAGCTCCTCCAAACTCTGCGATGCGCCTGAGATCGCCTAGTATTTCGGTCGTTCGTAATAGTTGGCGCGACTGTCAGTGTTGTATGCACGTTTCTACTCGTTTGGGTTACTACTGCTTCTCACAAACTCTCAAGCAATTGCTGGATGTGGCATATTCAGTCGAATGACATCGTACTACGGAAGGAAACCAGTCTTCTTGATCGTACTTGCTGCTGGGAGTATGAACAGCTGTATGACAGTCAGCTCACAGTACTTGCCAGGTGGGCTTGCTGACTGTCTTCCTTACGGGGGTGTTGTTCGGAATATTCTCTGGCCTGTCGACCGATGCTCCTCAGGATACAGGTGTGTTTCAAGCTCGTGCATCCTTGATGGACCTGATCCTGAATTAAAAAACTACAGCACTAAGCAGAATAACAGGTTAGGCCGAGCTAGGTTCCGATCTGGCTTGCTGATCTTGCAGTTTCTCAAATTGACTTTTTCAGGCACCTATATATCATATGCTCTGGGAGGATCTCTTACAACGAAACAGGAAATCCCGTAACTGTGTTCTACACAGCAGCCGCAATATACACTGTCACTCTTGTACATGTCGCTTCTTTCCTGCCAGAATTCTTTTCTGAGGACAAAGAAACGCACTGTCTGGCTTGTGTCACGAATCTTCTAACGACAGACTCCCCACTCGCTTTGCAATCTTACACATTTCGAACCGTTGAAGATGTTCATGCCACGTCGTAGATTGGATGGGGCTTGGCAACTGGAGACTTGCTTGGTGCGCACTCCTCCTTGTTCGCTGTCTGTGCCTCCTACTGCTCGACCGGTTGGTTAGTGCTCGCCACATCAATATACCACCTTACACCTGGCGATGTAAGTAAGATTAACTCATCGAAGTGCAATCTGATCTTATTGGCTTTATACTGGTCTTTTCTTCACTGTTGCTGCTGTAAGCAGTACGATCGTCTTGATGGTAATTGTCCCTTTGTTAGTTCGCTTTCTACGTCCGCAGTATCGCCGGAAGAACGCGTGATCGACGGTGAAGAGGCGGGATCAGAAAGTTCAGATCACTTGCATGTACACTTGGCTGTTGTGTCACGTGCCATCATCGCAATGTCTCATGAATGCAGCTAACTCGGCGAAGCAGGAGCAGCTCTTTTGTAAGCGTTTCATCACGACCTTCTTGTTCGTTCCTCGCTAATATGGTACCGTACAGCCGGTATTTGCAATGGATTTACCTTTATACATGATCTTGCAGTTCGCAGTCTCGCCGCTGGATCGGTCGATCCACTGAAGCAAGGTCAAATTTCAATATCACCCATCAGGATTCGTCACTTACTTCAGACCCTAGGAGAGGTGTTTGACAGCCATCGAGATATTCAATACAGGTAGCTCAACTTTACGCTGATTACTTGTAGGTCGTCATCTCGATTAGCAGTTCAGTCCTATTCCTCGTCAGAGACGCGGATTGATATCAGAAACTTCATGAAGTGTAGCACCCACTTGCCCAGCGAACTTTTAATATACGAGCCATTCCTACGCTTCCAGAATGGCAGTGTATACAGAGGCGTAAGGCGTCCATCTTCGATCCTGGTAGAGACACCAAATCTGTCACCTTGCTCTGTGCTTGTAACGTTTGTGGACAGAGGTATGTATACGGGGAGTTATGTACCCTTCAACTTTTCGGATGCAAAAGATAACGTCCCTAGTATCCTCAGATTCAACCCCGTCGAACATGAACGCATTCATGTGCCTTACATAGTCTAGCTCACAGACTCAGGTTTCATGTGTGGGCCCGATGGTTACCAGTGTTCGCCGACTGCCGACGATAAGACATTGAATCGCATTGCGGCACTTGCCGCAGGGACATTGAAATACCAACCCTGCGGCTGGATGACGACAGACCATGCGTAAGACTTAATTACATACTCATCACCTGTCAGATTTCATGAAGGTATCCCACAGAGCAAGCTGTCTGATAATGACATGATGGAGCGAGCTGTCCGACATGTCCACTTCAGCGAGATCAACAGGTGAGAACCAGCTTCGGTATGGCATTGAGCACGTTTCCGCAATGCTCTGTTAATACGCCCAACACGCTATCCGCACAGTCAGTGGCAATTTGTCGCAGAATAACGCCCTATCCTGTCCATGCGGTAGGCTACCTCCTGCACCATGTCCTCCTCCTCAAACCAAACTCCATCCGAAGCTACAGCGCTCCTTGTAGACTATCGACTAGCAGGCCAAGCTAGTCTAGGGGGTAAGCATTTCGGGCTTTCACCCAAGACTCCTTATTCCGGTTGCTCTCGCGACGAGGCTGGCAGCGGGGATAACATCAACTACCCTCATCAGCAGGTTCGCAGCATATGCCGGATTTTCTTGGCGGCTGTGTCTTCTTTGTGGGGATGCTATCTGGTGTATTCTCCGCCCCTCTCGGTTATCTCGTCGACATGTACATTGTCGACAGATGCATCCCTGACGACAGGTATGTTTGACCTCGCGTCCTCCATCATAAGTCTAATCTGCTTCCAAGAACTGCGACGCTCGGCAAGATATCAGACTGGGGTGGGCTGGGTTTGGCTCTCACTTGCCTACTCCGCGCCTCTTCTCAGACCATTTCTTTCAGGCACTTGTATATCATTCGCACTGGGAGGGACTGTCACGAGAACAGGCAATCCCGTAATCCCGTTCTACATGGCGACCGCAATCTATGTTGCCACGTTCATATACATTGCCGTTTTCCTGCCGGAATCTTTTCCGCAGGAAAAGATAAATGCTCTCTCCAACCCGGGTCAGGAACCCTCTGGTAATGTACACCCCACAACCACGCGCTCTGCAGATATTTTCGAGCCGTTGAAGATGCTCGTACCAGGTCGTAGATTGGATGGGACTCGCAACCGGCGACTTGCATGGTGTGCAGCCCACGTCTTTCTATTCACAGTCGTCCACTCCTACCTGGATGGTGTTTGCTATATCAATATACCACCTCACCCCCGCGGATGTGAGCAGCATTTAATTACTCCAGTCCAAGCTGATCTCTGGTTTTAGACTGGTCTCTTCTTCTCCATCAGCAGTACGATCGTCCTGATGGCGATCGTCCCGCACCTAGTTCGCTTCCTACGTCCGTACTATCGCCGGAAGGCCGCGCGTTACCTCGTTGCGGAAGAAGATATGATCAACGGTGACGAAGTGGAATCGGAGACATCAGATCATTTGCACGTACATTTGGCCGTTGTGGCGTGTGTCATCGCGGCGGTCTCCCTCTTGGGTGCGGTTGCATCTACGACGACCTGAACGTTGATCCTTCGTAAGTGGTCCATCATGGTCCTTTTTGTTGATCGGCTCACTAGTGTAACACACAGGAACTGTCTTTGGATTTATTTTTATACATAGTCTTATGGTCCGTAGCCTAGTCGCCGGATCCGCTGTTCCACTGAAGCAAGGCCAGGTTCTTTATGTTTGCCACTCATTTGGAATTGAAACTCTCACACCAGACCTGACCCTAGGAGAGGCATTGGTAGCTATCGGGATGGTCACCAATGCAGGGAGTACCCGGTCGTCATGGGTAGCATTCTCACTGCGACGATCGGGACGGCACCTGTTCTCTTGTTTTACGTCCATATGGTGAGATTCCGAACGTTTCAACCGGTTGAGCTCTCCCGCTGACCGTTCGTGCATGCATAGGTTGTTGTCTTGATTAGTAGTTCATGCGGTTTCTAATATTTATCCTCGTCAGCCGACGAGGATAAATATTAGAAACCGCATGAAGCGTAATGACCCTCCCGTGTACTGGTCTTTCACTATATTTATGCTATATGGGCCATTCACGATTTTGCGGCCTGCATCCTCTACGTACGTTGGAAGTAGAGCACCATACCACCTACGGTCGCCTCGTCCTATTGCGAGTACTTGTACCTGTACCCACGTGATACCCGTCGCGTGACCTGTGTGTCTCAGGCCATGCCTGACGAAATGACGAAAATTTCGTCGTAACGCGTCACACGACTTGACGAACCGAGTGAGGATACAGTATCTCTTGCGCGTACAAGAGTCGGAGGGAAAGGGACAACTCTAGCTCCGTGCAGATGTTGGCGAGGACTGCGTCAGACCCTTGAAGTTTGTCAAGCAAAGAGTCGATGGCTTGGTTTCGTCGTAAACGTGTTGGTGGCACAGGCCGAGGTCAAGGTAGCCCACACGGTAAGGTATATGAACACTCAGGCAGCTCAACTTTACGCTGATTGGTTGTCCACGTATAGGTTGTCGTCTCGATTAGCGTTTCACTCCTATTCCTCGTCAGAGACGCGGATAGATATCAGAAACTTCATGAAGTGTAGCATGCGACAATGCCCACTTGCGCAACGAACTCCTAATGAATGAGCCATTCCTACGCTTCCAGAATGCGGTGTATACGGAGGCGTAAAACGTCCAGTTTCTATCCTGGTGGAGACACCAAATTTGTCACCTCTCTGTGCCTGTAACGTTTGTGGACAGAGGTAAGTACACGGGGAGTTATGTATCCCTTTAACTTTTCGGATGCAAAAGATAACTCGGCCGTCCCTGATATCCTCAGATTCAAGCTCGTCGAACATTAATGCATTCGTGTGCCTTACATAGTCTGGTTCTCAGACTCAGGTTTCATGAGTGGGCAGCCCGACGGTCACCTGTGTTCGCCGACGATGAGACATTGAATTGTATCGCGGCACTTGCCGCAGGCACGTTAAAGTACCAATTTAAAGTCTCAGCATTGCACCCTGCGGCCAGATAACAACAAACCATGCGCAAGACTCAGTTACTCACCACCTCTGAGATCTTATGAAGGCACTCCAGTGTCTAGGGAACCACCAGAGCAAGCTGTCTAATATGTCAACTTTAGCGGGGTCAGTGACAGGTGAGGAGAACTGGCTTCGGCATAGCATCGAGCACGTTTCCGCAATGCTTTGTTGATACGCCCAACACGCTATCCCCACGGTTGGCGGTAATTTGTTGCAGGATGACGTCCTATCCTGTCCATGCGGTAGGCTACCTTCTGCACCATGTCCTCCTCCTCAAACCAAACTCCATCCGAAACTACAGCGCTCCTTGTAGACTCTCGACTAGCAGGCCAAGCTAGTCTAGGGGGCAAGCATTTCGGGTTTTCACCCGAGACTCTCCTTATTCCAGTCGCTCTCGCGACAAGGCTGGCGGCGGGGATAACATCAACTACCCTCATCGAACTTGTACGACAAGCCGTCTGCAGGCTCTGGAACATATTGCACGGTGACCCAGCAATCGTCACACTACACCCTCCCGAACTCTGCGATGCACTTGAGATCGCGCGGTACTTTGCGATCGTTCTCGCAGTACTCGGCATGGTCAGAAGCGTTTTCTGTATGTTGGTCCTCTTTGTGACTGACATTCGCTGACAAGCCTAAACATTCCAGCCATTGTTGGAATTGGCATCTTCAGTCGTATTTCATCGAGCTATGGGAGGAAACCAGCTTTCTTGGTCGTCCTCATCCCTGGGATCGTGAGCAGTGGTCTCATAGCAGGTTCGCAGTACATGCCGGATTGGCTTGGTGGCTGGGTCTTCTTTTTGGGGATGCTATCTGGTGTATTCTCCGCCCCTCTCGGTTATCTCATCGACATGTACATTGTCGATAGATGCGCCCCTGACGACAGGTACGTTTAACCTCGCGTCCTCCATCATGAGTCTAATCCGCTTTCAAGAACTGCGGCGCTCAGCAGGATATCAGGCTGGGGCGGGCTAGGTTTGGTTCTCACTTGCCTACTCCGCGCCTCTTCTCAGACCATTTCTTTCAGGCACTTGTATATCGTTCGCTCTAGGAGGGACTGTCACGACGAGAACAGGTAATCCCGTAATCGTGTTCCACATGGCAACCGCAATCTATGCTGCCACGTTCATGTACATTGCCGCTCTCCTCCCGGAGTCCTTCTCGGAGGAAAAGAGAAATGCCCTCTCCAACTTGGGTCAGGAACCCTCTAATAATGGACACCCCACAACCACGTGCTTCGCGGTCCTACACATTTTCGAGCCGTTGAAGATGCTCGTACCGGGTCGTAGGTTGAACGGGACTCGCAACCGGCGACTTGCGTGGTGTGCAGCCCACGTCTTTCTATTCACAGTCGCCCGCTCCTACGCCTGGTCTGCCTGGATGGTGTTTGCTACATCGATATACCACCTTACCCCCGCGGATGTGAGTAGTATTTAATTGCTTCAGTCCAAACTGATCTCTGTGGTTTTAGACTGGTCTCTTCTTCACCATGATCTCCATCAGCAGTACGATTATCTTGATGGTGATCGTCCCTCCCCTAGTTCACTTCCTACGTCCGTACTATCGCCGGGAAGCCGTGCGTTCCCTCGTTGCGGAAGAAGACATGGTCAACGGTGACGAAGTGGAATCGGAGACTTCGGATCGTTTGCACGTACATTTGGCCGTTGTGGCGTGTGTCATCGCGGCGGTCTCCCTCTTGGGTGCGGTTGCATCCACGACGACCCGAACGTTGATCCTTTGTAAACGGTCCATCGTGATCCTTTTTGTTGATCGGCTCACCAGTGTGATACAGCGGGAACGGTCACTGGATTTGCTTTTATTCATGGTCCTACGGTCCGTAGCCTGGTCGCCGGATCCGTTGATCCACTGAAGCAAGGTCAGATTTTCATACTTGCCACTCATGTGGAATTGGAACTTACACCAGGCTCTAGGAGAGGCATTGGCGGCTACTGAGATGGTCGCCAATGCAGGGAGTATCCTCTCTCCGATCGTCATGGGTAGCATTCTCACTGCGACGATCGGGACGGCACCTCTTCTCTTGTTTTACGTCCATATGGTGAGATTCCGAACATTTCAACCGGTTGAGCTCTCCCGCTGACCGTTCGTGCACGCATAGGTCATTGTCATGATTAGTAGTTCGTTGTTATTCCTCGTCAGAGACGCGGATAGATATCAGAAACCGCATGAAGCGTAATGTGACAATAACCACCCTCCCGCGCACTGGTCTTTCACTATATTTATACTGTACGGACCGTGTACCATTCATGATTTGCGACCTGCATCCTTTATGTACGTTGGGAGTAGAGCATCATACCACCTACGAGCAAAGTATAAGTCTGGTGTCTGTTTAGGCGCTATAGCTACAACATACAAGCCAAATATTGACAAAGAGTTAGAGTTCACTCAGGGGATCGGGGCAATGAGTGCCGTGACAGCGCACACCGTCATGCAGGTGCCCAAGCCAGCGTTGCACGCCAGGATGGCGGGAGGCGCAGCAACGGCAGCCACTGTACCAAAAATGCAACCTGCAGCAGCATAGCACGAAACTGCAAGCATGTTGCAGCCTAGCAACGGGGATGAGCAAGGTTGGCCCAGGTTGGGGAAATGGGGCACCTGTCTGGCAGAGAGCATATGCGATTGGGCCCACTGCAGCAAAGGGAGCAACAGAGGCAGCGAGAGCAAGAACGGTGAGAGGCTTGAAGTTCATAGTGATCGAGTCGAGAAAGACGGAGTAGTGCGGACAAGGTGCGGACGCGGTTTATACACCCCTATCTTGTTGGGTGGGCGCTGATCCTCACGGCAACTAGAGGGTACCCGTATTAAGTATCTATAATCCAGTTAATTTATGTGGCGACTGGAGGGCGTTGAGCACGAACTGGCCCGTGGCGCAAGGGTACCTTGCCCTAGACCCATTTAGAATTTTCGGCGATGTAGATGTGTAAAGAGTGCCGATCGCCGCCGACTGCTGGTGCATAATGTATCAAACAAGGACAGGCGTTGGGTCGGTCGGCATGACCGAGATCATCATGCACGCCGTCGCACAAAACCTGTCTGTGTAGACGTAGTTTTCATAGCACGCATGCGCAGTCTCGCAAGCGACAGAGTCCTTGTAGTGTTTCTTCACAAACTCGTATTTGCCTCTCCCATCTGACCCAAACCACAGTTCTTGATACTCAGTTTGCGCCCAATGATCTCGACGCCCTCCAGGTCCTCGGGACTGAGTTCGCGCATGGTGAGGAAGAGGACATGTCCAGGTGGCCCTCGTCGACGCTCTCGGAAGCGCCGGGGCGCATTATCTGTCTTCCATCTCTCCCGAGAAGTGGTCTTGGCTCCAGCATGTTCAATTTCACGCGCGAAAGCAGGTGAAAGCATGACGATATCCTGCTCTTGCGCGTACAAGAATCGGAGGGAAAAGGGCAACCATAGCTCCGTGCAGACGTCTTCAGGTCTCTCCAAGACGTTCTTGTTATTGAGGCAGAACGACGCAGGCCCACATGCCTGAGAGAGGGATTTCAGCTCCTCGTAGAGTGCACGAAATCGAGTCAACTACAGAGTCAGCACCCTCCTGGATACTCAAATGAACCGAGAGTGGCCCACCGAAAATCTGCGCATTTACCATAGTAAAGCAAGAGCCGATGTTTAGGCACGGCATATATACCCTAACAAAAAGGATTGCGGTAGATGAGAGTTTCCCTCAGCGGTTTTACTTTCGCTGCGGACATTTCCCGGGATCGAGGGCTAGATACTTGAAAACAGGCGTGCTTTTATAGTTCCGATCGACCTTTGCCCCGTTTTGAAAGCCGACGCTTGACCGGGCTCAGTTCCCCAATTTCGCGTAGGAGGTGAGTCTGGAGTCGCTACGCCCACGACAATTTACAGGCCCCCTGAACCTGAGGGAGCGAGAGTGACTTGAATACGGGATGGCAGATGCCACTTGCCACTCTGGTCGATCTGTCTGCTTGTTAGCAGATAAACCACAGAGATGCGGGACCCGGCCTCGTGCAAGGACAACAACGCAAGTGGATACGTACAATGCGAGTTCGACATGAGATCCCCGATTCGTTTACCAACTTCGTGGAACAAAACCTAGGACGCTTCTGATTCCTTTGAAGTTGAAAGCAGAGTGGCACTTGCTCCATGGTGGTGGGACACAGAACGTAGCATACGCGTAAAAAGCATTGGACTTGGAAAATATCGATCTAAAACACTGTACCATGATCTCCGCCTTTGGATGGATGTTTTGAAGAGCACGGGAAAGTCGTATCCAACTTTGAGTCTGGCCAACGGTCGGTTCATTGCAAAATAATCAAGATGGTGTGCGAAGAAGCTGAACGGCTGCAAGATGGAGTCACACGTCCACCATTACTTTGTTCCCGCTTCACAGCTTGTTGTCCGCCGAGAGCCAAGGCCGCCACGTCCACAAAAAGGTCTTTGTTCCAATTCGAATCATCCATCAACCGCTACCTTCACTCGAATACCGATTCGAGTTTGCTGGAGACGTGCAACCTGGAAGACAAACGAGCACCCTCACTATGAGCCCATCCGTCGCACTTCTATCGACAGCGCTATCACTCGGCGCGGCATGGCTTTACCTCTCTCCAAGTTGGCGACAAGGACAGAGAGGTACAATCAACTTGTTGATGACGGCAGCAGCAGTCCTATATGCCCTGCTCGTACTATCCAACCTCATGTTCCACTGGCCTCCAAACCTATTCAGGCGATTGGGGATACCCATCAACGCACCCGTGGACCGCATAAGATCACTGTTGATGAGGGAAGCCGGGTTGGACGCGGTGGGAGAACGAATGGGAGGCGCGGTCGTTGTTCCTCCCGAGATCCCAAAAGACGTTGAGACGCTGCTGACGAGGCTGGGTGTTCACGGAAGCAGAGATGTATACGTCAGGTGCGTGCGTTTGTCTCTTCCCTAGAGGCCAAGCTCACGACAGGCAGGTTCGGGCAACGTGCCCTTCAGACGTGTCTATACTGTTCCTCGACCACCGACTACACAATCCTCGTTCTGTCGGGTGCCCTTCTCGACTACCTGCGCACTGCCATGCTGCTCCTCTTGTTAACCACCCATGTCAATGGCCGACAGAGATGGCGAACGAATGTCCTTGGCGTACTCACGTGTGCCTTCCTCGCCGAGGCTTATGCGTTCACCTCCGCTAGCGCCGTACCACTCGAAAAAGACGCGCAAACGGCGTTCATGGTGCGTTGTGTCCGTCACTAGGACACGTCCGTGACTTTTGACAACGACGTTGACTATAACCCACGCAGTGGCACGATAATATGTTCTTGGCGCGCAACGTGCTGTTCTTGGTGCTTCCTGTCGTTATTCAAGTCTTGCCTGCCATCTACCCGCCTCTGCCAGCTTCAATGGTGCTCGCGCCAGTCCTTGGGCGTCTTGAACGTACCTTTCCTCGGGCTCAACTCGTCAGGTACTTCCGCCAAGCTGTCCTGAGACATCCGTACACCCGCGAACGCGCTGTCGAATTTTGGGCGAATGATGCCGCCAACGGGGCAACTGCGCGAAGCGATCCAGACGTACAAATGACCGCGTCCAAGCTAGGGTTTGGGTTCGCGTCCGACGGGCAAGAAAGCGCGTTGAGGGCCAACGCGAGGATGGGAATTCAGTCGTTGAAAGCATTGTTTATGCCCCCAACGAATTGAGTGCGAGGCAAGAAAGGCGATTACTGTAACGCTGGATAGAGTAATGACTCATCTACATATCTACGGATCATGGGTGGCCTGAAACCGGAGCGACTCATCGCGCTGTGGACTCGGCAGCCCTTGTGCGAGAGAGCAGCGCATTTTCGATATTACGAACTCGTTGTTCCAGCTTATTGTATGCATCAACCAAGTTGTTATGTTCTTCCCTCGAAACGAAAGCTGCGTTCGTTGGACGGATTGGAGGCGGTACCGATGCTGGTGGAGTGGGACTACGTGATTGGGATGCAGGAGGCGCGTCGGCTGATTCTACTTGGGCTAGAATAGTAGCATACATGTACCTTCTTCAGTGGAGGTTACGTTGGCTATAGAAAGAGACCGCTTACCATCGTCTTCTGTCAGGTCGAGCGGGGGATCACTCACCTCAGCTTTAGTCATGCGAGCGCGTTTTGCAGCGGGCGTAGGCGAAGAGCCGCGTCGACCACGCTTGGGTTTCGTTTGAAGCGAATGCGAGCATTTCGTCCTGCGCGTCTTGCACTGTACGCAGCGAATGCCCGGTTGTGGGTCGCAAAGAGTGCCGCGGTCGACACAAGCGCGACAAGGGCCGTCGTGCGCGGTCGTAGTGGAAGCTGGAGGCGAGGGCTGGGCTTGATCGATCTCCATATCCTCGTTTTGTTCGTCGACCTCGACTGCCATTCCATCCTCATCGTTGTCTCCGAGTCCGCTGTTCTCCGCTGTCTCCGTCTTGACCGCTGGATCTTCACCATAGTGCTTGAGATATCGGAACCACGGATGATCGATGAGGTCCCTCGCATCCGGCCGGAAAACCTTTTCCCACCACGGTTGTGCAGAGTTGACTATGAACCGCTCTGCGGCGACGACGCGCTCGGAGATGGTCACGCCTGGCTGGAGCACGCCGCGAACGCGCTCCTGTACGGATACTGATTAGACAAAATGCAAGGATGCTGAGTAGACGTACTTGCCACTTGTTTGCCGATGTCGGTTTTCGCTTCTTCGCAGACTACGGGGTGTGCGTTGTCGACGATTTTGGACACGGCGCGCTGGATCATGCGGTCAGCGATGTCCGCCATGGCCTGGGCCCATTGCAATGACCGCATGACTGGGATGAGAAAGAGCGAACGAAAGGAGAGGAAGGGATGCACGCCGCGCGCAAAAACTTGCAAAGAAGGTTTGAATAAGGGTCTCCGAGATCGGCGATGTCGCGGCCCCCAATGACTGGCATCCCCCGCTTATCTGCTGCATTACATTCCCAAGAAAAAGAAATAACACGACTGGCGGCTGATTTCGCGATTTTCGAAAGAGTGGAGCGTGAAATAAATCTACACAACTATCTTGGGCCCCCTTCGGATCATGGGTCACGTAAAATCTGAACGATTTATCGCCTTGTATATTCCACAGCCTTCATCCAAGAAAGCAACCCATCCTCGAAAATACGCAGACGCTGTTCCAATTTATTGTACGCGACGATCAGGTCGTCGTGGTCTTCCCTTGAGGTAAAGGGCGCATCTATGGGGCGATATATGGGTGTCAATGGTGGTGGTAGATCGGCTTGGACTAGGACAGGAGTAGTGAGGTTTTTTCGTTACATTGAGAGAGGGGGATAACTTACCACCAATTTCCATCGTAACGGGGGCGGAGTCATGCGTCGCAGGTTTGCGTGTGCGAGCAGCGTAACTTATAAATTTAGCTTGGGCATGTGAACATTTAATCTTGCTTTTCTTGCACTGCAAGCAGCGAAGACCTGGCTGTGGGGTGCAAGCGACCCTGCGTCCGACGCAAGAGTTGCAAGAACCGTTGGCCGAGGTGGAGGTGGGGACCACGATCAAGGGTTGGGCAGGAACCGTGATCGGAAAACGTCGTTCTGTATGAGAAGCCGAGTCGTCCGAACCCTCGTTTGATTCTTCAACCTCGGTGATACTCTCTAAGTTTCTGATGCTGACTGTCGCCTCCTCCTTGAATGCGAGAGTCGGATCGGGGGAACTTTCGTAAGATGGCTTGAAATACAGCTTGAACCAGGGATGGTCAACCAAGTCTTGCTCGTCAGGCCGGAGAAGCTTTTGCCAGTCTACCTGAGGCGCCGTGCAGTTGGCCACAAACTTGTCTGCGGCGATGACGCGGCTGGAAATACAAACTCCTGGCTGGAGGACCACACGAACCTTTTCCTGTAAAAACGCTTGTTAGATATTCTAGACATTCTTGGTAGACGCACGTACCACTTCTTTTCCGACTTCGATTTTCGCCGCTTCACAAGCGGCATCGCGAGCAGCACTCGTGGGGTATGCTTTATAGAGGACCCTCGATGTTGCGAGGTGGATCATGCAGTCCGCCGAGTCTGCCGTAGCTTGGGCCCACAGCAACGACCGCATGGGTAGGAGAGGAAGAGCCATGAAGTCAGAACAAAGGGCAAGATTGAAGAGGGTGGCATACGGCGCAGAAAGCCTGCAAATGTACCCGAGGGCCTAGGTCGAGTGTCATCGAGTCACCGGCATCAACGATCGGTGGTAAAGTCCCCATAACATTTGTGGATGTCCTCGGCGCGATCTGCGAGTCCCAGTAAGGGAGGTCACCTCACAAAAGGGAATTACCTGATGCTTCTAGAAAACACGGCGCTTTGCAACACTTCCCTGCCTGGCGGGTCCGCGCGTAATAAATCTGATGAAATCTCGCAAATGTTTGCGGTCGCGCCCCGTGAGCCTGAACCACGAGGCAGTCTGGCAGCGAAACCTGCATGCACGCATATGTGCACTTGTTTAGGACGAATATGCATGGAGATGTCGGATCACCGCACGGCCCTGGCGCGTCTCCTGGACGGACGGCGATGGTAGGTTAGAAGTCCAAGGAAAACGGCGTTCCGATCGATCTCGATCTCGGCGGTGAACTCTGCTTCGAGTCGATGGCAGACTCCCAAATCAGCGGTCGAATCTAGCAACGGTCTTTTCAGTTGACGACAGAACAATCCAAGAAGTTCGAGGGTTAAGCACTAAGCGCTCAGGCTCAACCAACATTACATAATCAGGACCTTGCACGGAGACGGAACGTAAGATATGTAAATGACTTGGAACGAGTGAATAGAGAATCTATCCATAGGGAAATCTACATGTCAAGTTCGGGCGACCATTCGTGTGAATGCGGACTTCAAGACCCTCAGTTCATCCTCCACAACACGAACTTGCTGTGTTAGTCTAGTGTTCATCTCCGCTAATGCAGTAAACACTTCAACAAGGGTGTTCAACTCTTCCCATGTAACGGCGTCTAACAAAGGAGACACTGACGGCGCTGGCGGTGTGGGATTTGGTGAATGGAAGTTTCGTCGGTGGTTGTTTTACACCAACAGGGGAAGAAAACACTCACAGTAGCCTTCTGTCGGGCTGAATGAGAGGTCATGCACATGCACTGTAGGCATTGTAGGTTTGCACGCGTGTTCGGCAACGGGGGGAGGCCGAGAGACAGATCCGCCACGTTTGGCAGCTTTAGCTTGAACTACGTGCGAGCATCTGATCTTGCTCTTCTTGCACTGCAAGCAAGCACGGCCTGGCTGTAGATCGCAAGGGATACCGCGCGACACGCAGGTGTGACAGGAACGTTCAGACGGGGACAGTGCAGTTAAATGCTCGTCCTTGTTGTCCTCCAAGTTATTGTTGCGGCGACCCTCACCCGATCGCTCGAGATATAGGTGGTACCATGGATGATCGGCCAGGTCTCTCTCATCTGGCAGGAGAACCTTTTCCCAGTCAGGCCAAGGCGTTGTAGAATTCACCACGAATCGGTCTGCGGCGATGATGTGTCCGCTGACCGTCACTCCCGGTTGAAGGACCTCGCGAACCCGTTCCTGTAGGTACGCGATACAGGTGAGATGGAGTGCAAGTATTCTGGGTAAGAGTACTTACTATTTGTTCCCTGACGAGTGTTTTCGCTTCGTCGCAAGCAGTAGAACGAACGGTATCCGATGCGTGTTCATTGTCGACGATCTTCCTCATGATTATGAAGTAGATGTTGTAGATCGCTCTTTCGACGATGTCCTGGGGTTTCATGGGTGAAACGGGAGGACACGGGAGGGATCAGAGGAACGGGCCAACGAAAGGCGAAAGGAGAGGGTGCAGGCCATCAGCTCGACTTTCAGGGCTGCCCGCGCGATTGGTCGTAAATGGGGGCAGTGTCGCAATAGCATCGTCGAACCTTCTGCACGTAAAGTTACGACGAGGACAAAAATCTCGTAAATGTTCGCGCGGCAACTTGCAAACACTGTCCGATTCGGACATTGAGACCTGTGTGGATACGTACTATTTTGGTCAACGTTTCGGTTGTATCAGGAGAGCACAGACGGAGGAGAATCATACTCGCATGCACTTGATCGGGGGCAGTAGAGCCTCGGAAACGGCGAGGTCCAAGGAATGGAACCCGGACCTCGCTAAAAGTTTTAGGGTGTCGATCGCGGCCGACTGATTGCTGTGCCTAGAAACCTAAAAGTGACTCGTGTCGATACGGTAACCACTTGAGTCACATTTCAAGACTTTGTTTTCGACCCTACCCCTCTTACTACAGTGGACTCTGTAATAACTCATACCCCATGTGGCCAATACTCTGTGAGAACACATACAATTTTCCATTTCTTGAGGCCCATTTTCAGTTCTTCCGACCCCAGTCAAAACCCATACTCTCCCATAAGCCATACCCCTGGGCCTATCCCGAGAGGTATGGGTTATTGCAGAGTTGACTGTATATGCTGGACATAGAAAGGCCATTGGAAACAGAGTTGGAAGAAACAAAAAGATTTACTAGTTGACCATCGACCGGTCAAGAAAGAGGCCAAAGTTCTTACTTACCTAATCGGGATGTTCCACGTTGACAGCGCCACAGCAGAACGACACGGACGGCGACCTCCATCCCGAATGTGGCAATGATCAGGTTTATACTGGTGCAGGTGGGTTCACTTTGGTTCTGCGAGCGTCGGCATGTCCCTCTAACACGATTATAGAACAGACAAGGGAAAACCCGGCTGTCAAAGTGGTATGTACCTTATGACGACGAGGAAAAGGTACTTTGTGTTGCGTCAGAGATGTGCCGGAATAACCCTGGTTTGTTCAGGTGAGGCTTCGGGGCGAAGTACATAGGCTGGTGGCGCCTCGTGATCAGAAGTATCAGTCTAACTTTGTCGAGGTCAGTCGCTGTCAGAATGCCAACGAACTTGCTCTCATTCACGTGGCCTACAGTTCAAGAACCACAAGGTAGTGTACCGTCGTTATGCTGGCCTTTTCTTCTGTGTGTGCGTCGACGCCAACGACAATGAACTTGCCTATCTGGAAGCTATCCATCTTTTTGTGGAGATTCTTGGTAAGCATTGATCTCCGGCAACACTTCACCCCCAATGGCTGAGACTTTCCTATCAAGATTCGTTCTTCGATAATGTGTGCGAGTTGGACCTGGTCTTCAACTTCTACAAGGTTAGCAGCCTCCTTTCGTCCTGTACCAACCCAACCTGTTTTACCTACTGAACCTATCAGGTGTATGCCATTCTAGACGAAATATTCTTGGCTGGTGAGATTGAAGAGACCAGTAAAGATGTCGTTTTGCAAAGGCTAGAGGAGCTAGAGAAGTTGGAATGAGCTCTCAGTCACACGCCTTTGTGTGGCTCTGATCCTTTCCATTCCGTGACCTATCGACTTCCGAACTCTTTACTGACGTTCCCATCTGTAAAGATGAGTATGATTAAACAACACCAGACAATTTGAATAATGAGTGCTTCTACACTTTCGGCCTAATGAGTTCTGCCACTTGACTCCACCTTTGATGTTTCACATGCGTAACCAAGTTTAAACAATACTTCCGGAGCTATGCAAACGAAGCACCTTGAACCATCCTCTCCTCTTCCTCGGAATGTGAGTACAATCCATCATCGCTCCAAGTACATCGATGGTCAACTCAGCGTCAGCAGTAGGGTGAGGTCAGATGCAAAAATCGTCCGAAATACTTACATCGCGACAGCGGTCCGTAGCTGGTCAAGGCTTATATCCATTAGGTATCTGGAAACTTCCACTTCCATGGAATACTTCCATCCGATATCATCGTGCCTGTCTTTTTGGGACAACATTCGTTTCAGGATGTTCTCTCACGCACGCTCAACCGCTGGCCGCACTGGCAATTCCCGCGTTGATTCCAGTTGGGAAGTTATTGCCTATTCTGATCCGCCGGCGTCACTGCAGTGTTACTGGATTCCAAATACGAAGACCTTAACAATAAGGAACGCTGCACGCGGACAGACGGACTCCCAAAAAAACCTTTCCGGTGCGCAGTTTACGGCAGGGTTCAGGTGCGTGGTGTTGAGATACGGTTGTGCACAGCTCATGTTGTTTGGATCCAATTGGTATACATAAAATGACTGATAAGCATGGCTGATCACGGGTAACCTATCACGTGGTTTGGATAGAAAGTGAATATGCCCATGGATCCACTGACCTTGGGAAGGGGTGATCGTATCCGGCTTGGGGTGAAACGAATGTTTCGCCTTGTCGAGACGGCGCCCGTCTGATCAAATGTTACTCACAAATGTTGACATACTTGTCACTTGGCAGAGATGATCGATGGAGCGTGAGCCGTTCAATACGCGCAATGCAAATTCGGATCTGACATTGTTCCTCGGACAATGACGCATCTAGGGAAATGCTACCTGCATACCATGAACCACCTTCTGCTCTCTCTCTTGACTTGGACTTATCTACTTTGCATTGAATCGCTTTGTCAACGTAGCGAATCGCGCACGTTCACTAAGACGTGATGCTACCGACTAGTTATCGGGTTTCCGCATGCACACAAAGATGCCACATGCTGTTCGCGTGGTCATTCCCACTGACACAAGGCGGCAACGTGATAGGAGGTTTCCAAGTCTTCCAGTTCCGAGTGTCGCTATCCTCCCCACGTCACAGGACGACCATTCAGGCAAGTAGTGTACGGTCCTGATCCCGTTGCCAAGCTCAAGAGCACAGGATCCGCTGCAATAAGATAGTTGTACCTATCCGCATCTGGTGTTATCCTGGTACCTCATTTACATGGTGAGCGTTTTTGCGATGACTGTCCAACTTAAAAAGGCAAGCTCACATTCCCTGTTTGCGCCATCTCTCGCCATCCACTACCACGATCTCAGCTGTTATTTCGCGTCCATTTCGTCTCTGCTGAGTAGTCGTACCGCCAGCAGCCATTTTCCAGAATCTTTGCCAATTAGAAGGTCTTTACCTCGTTCGTTTTGCCATTCCCTTCTGCCATCATACTAAGGCTTGTCACGTTGTCACGACCGCTGGATCTAACCGGTGAGGAAGAAAGTTTTTTATGTGAAAGCAAGCCCTTATATCCTCATTAGAGACGTACCGTCTTGTCGTCAAGCATGTAGGGGGCAGAGCGGACCTCTGCTCCCTCTGCAGGGTAAACAAGGAGTTTCGACGAGAAGCAGAGCAGGCTCTGTACAGCACCATTTGCGCCTCGGATGCACGGGAAACGTTCGGGATGTGCAGCTTGTTCGCGAGGAAGCCCCGCCTTGCTGGAATAGTGGAAGAACTCACACTTTCTATCGGTAATGGAGATGATAGTGACGGTAGATCCCAAACCGAGGTCTGTCTGCAGAGCAACTTCTGGCCAACTGTATCCGAGGCGCTCCATCACATGACGAGACTGCTTTTCTTGAATGTCCATGTCGACAATGCGGGCGATGTTGCTCAAGCGTGGATTCTCAATGGCACCGTATTCCGGCTTCGCGGTTTTCGCTGTGACTTGCAGTGGGATGCCCATCTTGTATCGTTTCTGAACACCCAAACCGACATCAATGACTTGTATATCGCCGACTATTCCATTCCCGAGGATGTTGGCCAAACATCCACATCTGTATCGTCATCCCTAGAGCCTGGCGCTCTCCCGAAGTTGTCGACTCTAGAATGCACGTTTGCCGAAGCCGCTTTCGCCCTGATCCCCCACCGGCCTATTTCCCGACTCAAAACATGTTTCTCCAAGACACGATTGCCAGAGAAAAGGAAAGAGTTGTCGTTCTTGTTCTCAAAGTTGACGGAGACGACGCACTCATTGCGTTCGCTCGATATTGCCGATTCGAGCTACTCTGATTCGTTCTCTATGGAGCTCCTCGCCTCTATTTCCAAGTTGCAGAATCGAGTCCGTGACTTACGCTACCTCGGTACGCTCGTCCTGCCAATCGATGGCCGTGTCGTACGTGGTTCTGTCAGAAAAAAAGTCGTCAGTTGACTACCCTTTACCATTTTCAAGCGTCTCGAGTTTTACGGGCTTTTGCGGAGACTCGATTCTCTGCAGTGTGTCGAGCTCGATGTCACGGAGTGGGAACCACCACCATCTATTCCAGCAGGCGTGCGGGCTTTGGCAAGCGAACTGCGGCTTTACTGTCCATCACTCCAACGAGTGATATTCGTGAACGAGTTCGAGAGGACGGTCATTACCGCGTCTCATGGCGCATACGCCGTAGACTCTGACTCCACCACCGAAGATCTGTGGAGGGAATTTTAATTGGTATTTTTTTTCGGATCTTTCCTTGGACCCATCGCGGTAACCTCATTAAGTAGCCTTATCGCCCGTATCATGTACCTTTTTACCGCTCTTCTGGTTCACTGCATGTAGCTATAATAAAGACCACTCGAAATCTCCGCTTGTCAAACGAACTCGTGCTGTATGTTGCTCAGACATGTTCCCTGTGATCCTTGTCTAGCCGATCGCTATCGCTTGGGGATAACTCACATGCTACACCTCAGACCCTCGGCCATAAGATAACATGGCCACTGCCGAGTCAAATGGGTCAAACTTAAGCTTAAAGCTTGACGTACGTACGTAACTCTGTTTAACCCCATACTCACAGCAAAGTACTTACTTCGAACTCAGACAACAAATGGATTACCAAAAGTTGATTATGATTATGCAAGCCCCTTAATTCACGCCTTGGGAAGTTTGGAACTTTCTTGTGACCATGGTAAGCTACGCTGTGGGCGTGTACTGGAACATGCTGTAACCAATCGGCATGTCCCTCGGAAACTTGTCTTTACGAGATATGAGTCCAGTTTAACGGTAAGTTTATATATAAGATTATGTTTCACTCTCACCACTCCACGTTATCGAAACGACCGTGATTAAACCTAGAAATTTTGGCCTTCCTTGCCGAGCCCGTTCGTGAACGAGTTCACCGTCGACTTCTGGGATGTGAAGTGAACCACGGCGTCCATCGAATCATGGGAATGTCACCCAAATGTGCAAGGGGACCTGTTCATAATTAAAAGGCGTGCATCTTCTGCCATTGAGTCCGATCGACCCCTGACTGCCTCACGGAAGTGCGAGCATCGACCTCCTTTCTTGCGACTCCACCGTGACATAACCGTTGTGGCAGAGTCACATTGCGAAGCGGTAATATCCACCCTCCCCTGTTGGGGGTGGCGCGAGAAGATGGGGCTGACTTGCTTCGGTATGGGCTGACATTGACACGGCGAACTGTACTCGTGTTGATGACGAAGCGTTTCGACTGGCAACGATGGCAAGTGTGCAAAGAAGAAAACGCTTCTGGAAGGCAACACTGTCTCAGGGAGGCTCTAGTCGGAAGACATGTGTTTGTCTTCAGCCTCTGTCGTGCCAAAGTCGATTTGGAGTTTGCCCGTTGGATTCTGGGCAAGCAAAGACCGGGAATACGGATTAACTTGTCTGGCGAGGCTTATAAGTGGATGGTAGTTGTCAAATGGGTACCGCTTACTCGTTGAATGTCTGGGGTAGGTGGTTTGGGGGAAAGACATGGTCGCATTTATGCCTGACGTCGTCTGACGAGAGCACTGGTAGGCAGTATCACTCGGATGCCAGATAACATAGGGTAGGTTATACCTCACTGAGCTAGGCATATACGTCAAGCAACCAGAGTGGTAAAACTCGTGCTCCGATTCTAGATGATCTTCGGAGGATAGCCCCTCCGTCTTTTATCTAATCTCTTCGAGCGGTGATAGTAGTAGCTCGTCTGGCTGCTGCGATCCAGTGGGCCTGGGAATTGAAACGTTGGTGTTGGAGTCCCGTGCCGATCGTGCCGCTCAGTAAGCATTTCATCGGGAGTGCCACTAGCGTAATCGCGCTCGATTCCCGCCAACGTCCTACGTCACCAGGTCACGCGTATGATGTCATAGGATCATTGACTACTACACTTTCCTAATGCGTACGGTGCTCTTGGAGAGTATATAAAGGAGGGCGGGGAGACGTTCTCCCCCAGTCTCATCTTCTTCCCTCCTTCATCACTCCACTCACTGTTGTATCATCGTCACCTATTATCATGACCAACCAAAACAACCAAGACCCTAGGTGAGCGGGCTAGACGGTTTGCGGACAGACATTGCGGCTGACGGACATCGTAGCAAAGTCGCTGGCCGGCTCCACTCTGTCAAGGGATCCGCTGTCGAGACCGTACGCCATTCCCCGCCTCACTGGCCGTGGTTTGACGTTTTGTCAGGTTGGAGATATGACAGGCTCCCAGGAATGGTCGCAGTCGGGCAAAGAAGAACATGCCCGCGGCGAAGCGGAGTATAAGGCAGCTCAGGCCAAGGGGTACGCGGAGGGCGTCGCCGATAGGGTAGGCGGCTACAAGGATTCGGTCGTTGGAGCCGTCACTGGCGACAAGTCTCAGCAAACCGCCGGTAAGCACCGTTGATTATGATTTCCGTTCATCATCGTTGAAGCCTGCGACAGGAAACGTGAGGAACGAGAAGGGGTCCACTCAGCAGGAGATCAATAAGCCTACGAATGAGTGAATGTTGCACTTGTATTTTCCAAGGACGCGGCAGAGTATTGTACGTTGTGGACGATGTAATTCTCGAGCATAAGTGGTGTGGTTGAATAATTCCTTGCAAGAGACTACATAATACATTCAGTGTTCGACTTTCCAACGCGAGAAGTGCGACATGATCTTCAGTTTACGGCGAAGACCAGCGGTCATACCCAGTTTCGTGGATTCTTCAAGACTCTCAGGATCCGCTCCTCTTCGCTATCTTCCTCTGTCCCGAGATCCGTCATGTACTCCCACCTCGCCGTCTCCGGTAAGCTCATCAGGATGCTCTCGATCCGCGCGGAAGGTGTCTTTAAGCCGAACTTGGTGCCTCTGTCATACACCAAGTTGAACTCTACATATCTCCCTCTGCGCAGAAGTTGCCATCGACGATGATGTTCTGTGGGAATGCCGCGTTCTTTCTGCAGAAGGGGTACGTACGATGGGATGAAGGCGTTGCCGAGTCGCGAGATGAATTCGAAAATCTCCTCTGGTTCTCTCGGCCTCTTGACCTCCTCCGGGATGCGAGCATGCTTCTCGTTGCAGAGGTCATCAAAGAACATCCCCCCAATCCCGCGGGTCTCCTTCCGGTGAGCGATGAAAAAGTATTCGTCGCACCACTTTTTGAACGCATTGTACAGCTCGTCATTCTGACAAGCATCCTTCAAAGATTTGTGAAAGTGGCGTGCGTCATCCTCATCAAGGTAGGACGGAGTTAGATCGCATCCACCGCCGAACCACCAAGCGATGACTTTGCCCGTCTTCTCCCCTTCGGCCGCTTGTTCAGTGATTTCGAAGTAGCGGTAGTTGGCGTGGACTGTCGGGTCAAACGGACTACGGGGATGAATGACGAGACTGATGCCTGCGGCGAAGAAGGGAAGACTGGTGTTTTCGTCGTAGGGAAGGGAGGAGTGATCTGCCCTCATTTCCTTGATGGCAGCCGGAGGAAGAATGCCATGAACGACGGAGACGTTCACTCCGGCCTTTTCGAGTTTGGTCTGCAGCGTTGACGTGGCCTGCCCAGGCCCGGGTGGGCAGGCAAACACGCATGACAAGCCTCTACCGCCCGATGCTCTGATCCACGAGTCACGCTTGAACTTGGGCGCGTCAGGATCGAGTTCTTCGAGTGCGGTGACGATGTCATTCTGGAGACTGTCCACAAAGACCTCCATCTTCTTGCGCATTGAGGTAACCATTGTTTCAGGCGTTGGAGCTGCGATTGTGCGGAGATATGTAGCTGATGGTTGTTTGATGGAGAGCTACATATGTGGACACTGAACGCGACCTTGGGACTTACGGATATATTTCCGACAAGGTCACGTGTCCCTGGTAGACAAGATCTTGTTCAACTTCGGTTCAACTTGTTGTCGCACACAACGCACAGTACCGCGCCAAACAATCCAAATTCCTTGTAAAATATTGTACTACCATGGACGCCCGTCTCCGGAGAGTAAACAAGGAAATTGCAGGTTAGTAGTTGGGAGATACGGTTAGGCATCGCTGACTCTCCACCCGGTTAGACTGCAAGAATGATAAATCCTCCAATATTAGCATCGATCTCATCGATAACTCGCCTTTTCATCTAAAAGGATCCTTTCCGGGTCCAAAAGATACACCGTATGAAGGCGGTACATTCGAGGTGGTAAGTCGACCTCCTTTTCCTGCCACCGGCGTATCGCAGACCCCTACGGCGCAGGATATCGTGATTCCAGAATCGTACCCATTCCAACCAGTCAAGATGAAGTTCATCACAAAAGTGTACCATCCCAACGTGTCCTCGGCATCTGGCGCCATCTGTCTCGACATCCTGAAGGACGCCTGGTCCCCCGTTCTCACCCTCAAGTCGACCCTGATATCGCTCCAGTCCTTGTTGTGCTCCCCTGAACCGAATGACCCGCAGGATGCTGAAGTCGCTAAACACTACACGACGAGCAAGCGTAGCTTTGAAGAGACAGCCCGATACTGGACCCAGGTTTACGCAGGGGGTTCTGCTTCGCGAGGCAAAGCCCCCATGAAGGAGTCGCAGAAAGATGAGGTGGCGATCGCCGGCCTTGAAAAGGCTCACGTAGACCAATTTGTAGGGCTAGGCTTCGAGCGATCGAAAGTTGTGCGTATCTGACTCACCCATTGACTTTGCTTTACCCGTTACTCATAATTTCCGCTCTCACGCACAGATCGATGTGCTCCGGAGATTAAACTACCGGGGGGCAAACGTAGCAAATATATCTGAAGATAAAGTCGTGGAAGAACTGTTGAAATAACACGGTTGTCATTATACCCTCCGCATGTGAAATCCGCCATCGATGTCTGTATCTCCTGCACTATTGATGTTCCTGTATCTACATTTCTCAGTACTCTCGCAGCCTATTCGTCTGGATCCTCCTTATCACCTGCGTCGATGCAATTGGAAACTCTGACTGCCTGACAGTCACTCCTCGGGATCTCCGCGCCTTCCTTACGCGGACCGACAAGACCCAATCGCAAGGTGTCACCGCTTATCCTTGTATAAGTGACTAAAGGAAATTAATTATCCAGTAACTCGGTGAAGAATGTGCTGAGAGACACTTACCCTTCGTCGTGCGATACGTCCGTTTCGGAAATGATCCACACGTCTTCTGACCTGCGCTATGGCCGAAAGAGTGCCTTCACGCTCGACTTTTGGGAGGTCAGGCGATAGAACTTGGATGTGTGATTTCAATTTTAGGGTACCCACCTGCGAACGCAAGGAAAACCACGTAAGATCATCTCCGAATGGTAAGCGACGGGATGCAGAGGGACCAGTAGCGAGTAGCGAGATTGATGTTGACGATAATTTATTTCTAGATCTGGCGTGAACTGGGCGAGGGGTTCTATGACACGTGCTCCACCACGGCGGGCCTCCGCGTCGTTGATGAGGGTTGAAAACCCTGGCATGTCCAGGTCAATAAAAGTAACATGGATAAAGCAATGGAACAACGCGTCCTGATCTGGCCGTCTGCTGCGAGTGTCACTATATCCAGAACGTGGGGTTGAGGGATGCGGGTTACAACTCAAATTATCCAAAAGCTTACCCGATTTTGGGGTGACATCAGGACGCCCTGGTGACAGCGTGACGACACGAAAAGAAAGAGAACGAACGGCAGGGCCGGTGAGATTACGTGGGCCGAGAGCGCACGGAAGCATAATGAGAGTGAGCGCACGCTGAGAGACACGACGACAAGCAGGAAGTAGGACGTCGAGTTCGATAGCCAGACGCGTGGAAATCAACCGATAAGGGCGAGTGGGACACTCCCTGCCTACTATTTCAGCTATGAACCAAATCAATGGTTGACAAATTCGATTGAAAATGTTCCCGCGAGTGATTTGGTATCATAGGAGATAGAGGCATGGAGTGACACCAAGGGCCACTCAATAGCTGACTCCAGCAGTGTCAAGCCCATAGAACAAGTGTAGAGAGGGAGAGAGTGGGGGGGAGGGGGTGCGGGAAAATTGGGTTGGAGGTTGCTGGACCTCACTCCATTGGGACGACAGCTGCTTTTATACGCTCAACCGTCACGTCGGTTTATTTTTCTTGAAGCGATTCTCGCTTTTTGGAGGTAAGTCAGCTCATCCAACCACTCGGGTGTTTTCTGTCACATTTCCACACAACGTTCCAGGAAGGCATCCTGCATCATCACCTGATGACTACTCTGATCGGACATCCTGCAGGCACTGAATCATCAGAAAAGGAAACCAGACGTGGTGGCCTATGAACGGCGACGTCAACGTTGAGTTTATATTATTGAATAGAACACTCCTCAAAAGTCCGACACGCACACCGCGCTCCGTCGATAGCACAGCCGTTAGCCTCGTTGGCATCGACGTCGCAAGTCCGTTAGTAAGCGGTTACACAGGAAGCTCAGGGACACTGAGGAGGCTCATGGTCCCATTTACGCTAGCACCAGTTTTGTCGAGGGTGACAGCATCCCGCGAGACAGATTATTGGTCGCCAATGGTATCTGTGCGCTCAACGGCACGGGGATCAAAGCTTGTCCTCCACTTCACGTCACCCGAGCGCACTCGAAATGGCCACCAGGTCCGCGTCCTGCTATAGCGCATTGGTGTCCAGAGGCGGGCAGCCCATCCCATCATGAGAGGTCTGACGCTCATTGGTGTTCTCGGTAACGCTGCGGAGCCCAAGGCAGTGTTGTTACAGGCCGGATCTTTTGGCGGTCATGAGAAATGAAAAAGTCCGTTTCTGCCCCAACTCGACATCCCGGAGAAGGAGCCGTGCACCACCGAGGGAAAGTTGGATGTAACGGCGTCAAGGGGACGATGCGGACGTTATGCACGGCACTTCGAGTTTCAAGGAGAGGGCTAGTGGAGGAACTCGCGCAACGGAAGCGTTTGGTTCTATGGCATCCTTTCATTTCACCGCCGCTGCGAACAAACCAGAATGAACTCGAGGCACAGTCGTACTGGGGCACATGTGATAGGAGTATACCCTTGAAACGCGTTGACCTTGATGCATGCAGAGGTAGGTGGAGCTCATGGATTGACGGTCAAGGTAAGACTTACCCGGCGCCCGGAAACCGCGAGGGAGATGACAGGCGAAGTGTTGGTGGTTTATTAGCTATCCGAATTCCTAGAAGGGCATCCGGGGTACAGGGTGATGGCAACATATACAGCATATCACCGTGAATGACCTGTGTATCCTTGATTAGTTGGTGACCAGGAATACGGCCGTTTTCATGCAGACCATTATACGTACTCTTCCACTGTGACGTCCGTCGGATGCAAGGTAGCGTCAGGGCATCATCTCACGGTGTGATTCCAGCTGCCCCTCCACCCTCGGATTCCTATCCACCAGCACCATCTTCATGCGTGTATACTCTACCCTGTCCTTGAAAAATGTTTCACCGAAGGGCGCGAGACCGCGCTTTTCGTACCACTGGATACTACTCAGCCGGGCGTCGCACCAAAAGACAGTTGCGCCCATGGTCGAGCAGTACGATGCCGCGTAGCGTAGCAAGCTCGTCCCAATTCCTTGACCCTGAAACTCGGGATGACAAGCGAATTTCCTGAATCGTGCACAAGTCCCGTGATCGCCACTTGCTGTACGATCATTAGACCCGACGGGTGGAATGGGTTCGAAAAAGATGGAGACAACGGCGACGGGCTTGTCTCGACAAGACAGAAAAGCACCGAAATGGTACCCGAGCTTATCCTCGTCAAGCCGAACGTAATCGAGTGGCTTGTCTGGCCATAACACCAGGTGACGCAGCTCCTCTGTCAGATTTGCCGTGACCTGGCTGATACGCAACCCTGATACTAAAAATATGTCGTGAGCCCTGATATGTGTAGTTATGGGGCCACTTACTCTCTGTGGTTTTCGCCGTTGCAACTCTGATGCTCGTTTCATCAGCCACAGTCTCCGCCATTATTTCGCGGATAAGGTTCCGATCACAAACGATGTAACAAAATTTTCCTGCTCACGCAAGTTGCCTAACTAGGACGGTCAGGTCCCATGGCTCACAACCCAATACGAGGAGTTGAACTTTATAATTTAGGGCCGCAATTCAAACACAAAGTCCAATTCAACAATGGAAGCCATATTCAACTCGGCCCGGTGGGTTTTTGACCATATCCGATTCACCAAGGTTCAGAACAAAAGAAGAGAAAAAGTGACACAGCTTTGTGACCCCTTTACGAATCTGACTCGATGATACGGCCTCGTGGGCCATCTTGTCGACACCAATTACGTGGAAATCTTGATTTTGCGCTCAAGAATCGCCTGTGGTGTTTATCCTAAGCGAGTGCTTCGTACTTACGTTATGCCTGCTTCACAGATCTAGAGTTCCGTCCCCAGTCCACTCTGTTCTCGTATCAATTGGCAAATTGGCAATGTGGCACTTCCCCACCCAGATCTTCCTGATCGGTTCGCGCTCGATATGAAAGATAACCGTAATGAGCCTTATCGACCGCCGTCGCCGAATTTATACGCTCCGAAAATGAACGTTCGCGTCCACATGACACAGGGCAGCCCTGGATTGACAACAGTCTGAAAGAGGAGTGCCGCCCATCAATCCTTTGTTGAAAAAAATTCTTCAGGGAATTCTTAGCCGCTGATCCGATCTTGCAGTCACACCAAATGCCAGCTGTCTCCTCCAGAGGTCCACAATTGTCCACAGAATGGTGTCTATTCTATTCGGGATTGACTGTCTCCGTTGACAGCTCCTTTCGTCTGCAGTGAAGTACTGGACGTCATCATTCACCTTATATTGGTAGTGGCGTACGGCGGGGGTGACCCGTCTTTCTTATCAAAGAACTTCTGATGACGAAGAACGGCGTCATTTGGATCGACTGACACGTCCTTTGTTTTGTATGCGTATATGTACTATGCTCGCGATCGACGATGAATTGTTGCCTAGGAGTTGGGGTTTTGTAGTACGTCCTCCCTTATGTCATGTTGTTGAACGAAGGAGGCGTTGGTTGCAGTGCTCGACCTCAACTGTCCGGAGACCCCTCAGCGAAGTGAGGTGTGATAATTTGGCCTTTTCCTCCATCCGCTGTTTCCACTGTAAAGCACGCGCTTGGGCTCTCAAACTCATTTTAAATTCGCATCATTTCCGATAACGCGTAGTTCTCCAAAACCCCACTTATCGGTCAGATTGCGGGCAGCGGAGCTTTCATTTATTCCACTCTCTCCGACGGAGCATTCAGAATCAAAGCTTATCGACGGCGTACACCAACGGGGCCCAAAACGTCTCGCAATTTATCTTTATCCTGCAGATAACCTGTGCAGCAATCAAGTTTCTCCGATGCACATGTTTGGTTTTTGCAAGTCTGCCGATCTCTGTTCCCTTGCCCTGCGGGAGTAACACCTTTTATTCCACTTCAATAATTTTGTCAGACGTTGGCTCGGTTGACAGTCCCTATTCTGAGGGCACACAGTAATCATCGGGGCTGTTCTCTTCGTTTCCGACGGTAAAGCTGAATCAACCGTATTTCATCCGTGAATATGTCATTCAGCTCCATAACGTACACTCTAGCGTTGCCAAAAGAAATTGCAGATGCATTTCACTTTTGTCACGCCGCGCTGGCAGCGTCCCCTGATTCCGCATGCCGCACTAAGCCCTCTTCTATTTTTTCGGGTGGCCGGGGCTCATCCAACGATTTCGGGGTCGCAGCCTTTGAGACGTCGTCTCTTTTCCGTCCTTCCACCACACTTTTTCGAGCCTCGAAACCGCCCGCCCATCCAAACCAGTGGTATCTAGGGCAGTGAGGTCCTCGCAGTAGAAGCATCCCAAGCTGAAAACCGTACAGCGCCAACAACAACAAAGAGCAAGCCCGCCAACCGTGCTGGACGAATACCTGGGTCCCCACGGAGGTCCCCATCACTTGCCCGATGAACAGCTACGCGCCTGTCAGCACAGCCCGACGTTGTCTTACGACGCTGGGTGCTTACCGACAGAATGAGCACGGCGTTAAGACGGGCCCGTGCGGCGGTAGAGATGCTATTCGGTGACTATCGTTATCATGTTATTTACGGCCATTGCAAGTGAAATATACCTGAACACTGCGGTAGACAACGACACTTGTTGCATTTGACGGGCAGCGTCGAGCCCGAAACAAGCAATGACGACCGCCGACACGTTGATGCCACCTCCCACGGTTTGCACAGATTGGAAAACGAGAAGGGCGGAGGTTGCAATCAACGTTGCGTACCAAGGTACGAGATTGTCAATCAGCCGGCCCGTAAACGGACCGATGAGTACGCCAAACATGCCCACAAGTCCGAAAAGGCCGATAGCAAGTCTGTAAGCACGTGAGTCACGTGAAGGGCTCAACCGATCGAAACTAATCGAGCACTCACGTCGAGTAATAGTACGGCGGTCCACCGAGCAAGAATGTCAACGTAACCCAAAAAGCGGAGAAACATGCGCTGGATGCGATGTTAATCAACGCAGTTTGTATGAGGAGCGGTTCCGTGACTGCGTATTTGGCCATGGTGTACAGAATCTTGAAGTACGTTAAGTCGCGATTCTTGGCCGGATAGTCGGGTAGGACAAGGTACGCGCCAACCAATACGACAAACTGAACACCGATTGCCATATAGTAGACAATCCGCCACGTATTGAAGTTTCCGATGACCCCCGCGAGCACGCGTGCGATCAAGATCCCGAGAAGGAGGCCAGAAAGCACCACAGATATAGCTGATGCTCTGCGTTCTGGTCTAGCTAGATCGGCTGCAAGAGGCATGAGGATCTGCGGAGTGACGCTAGAGACGCCGATCAAGAAGCATAACACCTCAAAGACGCGGAGGTTGGACGTGACAGCCAGCCCAATGGTAAGCGTGGTCGACACCAAAACTAACAACAAGATCAGTTGCCGTCGGCGTACTAGATCACCTAGAGGAGATATCAGAAGGAGGCCTGTCGCATATCTGCACAGCGTATTGACTATCTGCAATTTGTACAAATTCGAGCGTAACTTACCCTGCCTGAATCAACGTTGGGATCCTATGGGGTGGATCATATTCGAAAGGTCTTTCGGATGGTCAAATTACTTACAGTGATACTTCGGTGTAGGTAACGCCAAAAGACTTGGAAAATTCGACTGGAAAGACAAGCGACAATGTCAGTGAAAAAGGTACACGAGATGATTCGCTTACTCAGCAAGGGTTGACAGTAATATAAATTCGCAACGACTTGTGAGAAATAAGAAAAGTCTCTCATGTTGCTACAAGCACGCACCAAATGTGCTAGCAAATCCAAATGACAGATTCAATAACAGTCCAAAATGAAAAGGGTTTTCCGGATCGTAACGAAGTCTCTTTGGGATTGGAAGGATTCCAAAGTCAGTTGAGGGCACGATGTCGTCTGCCTTGCGTGCGGGAGGTGTTGCGCTAGGCGTGCCAACCACGGTTTTGGTCGCAGAAACCATGGGGTTGTTGCTGACCGTTGGACTAGATATAGGCTGAGACTCTGTCAGCTGTCTTCACGCTAAGCGAAGAGCCTTCCATAGATGGGGTTGGTCGGAGTAAACGTGACCCATCGACTATTCTTAGTCCAGGTTTGTGAGACAATGTAGAATGGATGGGGAAGTCAGTTTGTAACTTAGGGCCAGCATCGGCCCGATGTCAAAAAAGCGAGTCATGGATTCGCACCGTGCTTCCTATTGGGCATTGATAGTATGCCTGTTAGTGCTCATGCTACATGTGCGTGCACCCAGGACTTCTGGCCGCCTCAAAGCCTCTTGCGTAGCGTTGTTGGAGGGGTGCACGCCTCTGGGAGATGTCTGATTCATCTTCGGACTCGTCTACACCTGCTACTCCCGATCTGATCGGAAGTTTTGACTTCAGGCTAATGTATTATGCAAGACGCTGACTTGCTCCCTCAAGGTTGCCGACCCCCCTAATCCCACCTAGATCCAACCTGTCACATAATCATATCCACCCAAAGACAAATGTCATGAGCCCTCGAAGCTCGCTGGGTTTTCCAGGTCAAGTCCAGACAAAGGCACGTAACGATCACTGTAGCGACTCGGACTTATAGAAGGAGATAGCGTGTAGCCATCGAAAACTCCGTGCCACGGAGCCGTCTTCTTGATGACGCGACCCATTCAAGGGCACGACCACAATGCCCGAGGTATCGAAGAGACCGAGTGAGGTTCTGCTGGGAGGATGTTCATCGATCTTGAAGTACCATGTCCTCCACGTGAATAATGATACGGGGGTTAACGTTCACCAAGCTTGACTCGGGAACCGCCGACTGC